>CM076580.1:949580025-949787791 GCA_034641835.2 Pinus albicaulis | reverse complement strand
TGGATCGCAAAGTCGGGAGGTCGGACAATCAGGAGATTGGATAGTCGAGTGTCTTTTGTTTTATAATTCATTTATTCTATGGTGACCCCAAATATAATGATAGTCGGTTGGTTTCATTAGGTATGGTAGTTTGATTTTCGACAATGTTGAGGTCGGGTTGTGAGGTAGTTTGAGAGTCGTGAACGATGAGGTCGGGAGCTCGACTACTTTGACAATTGGGCAATCACAAGGTCGGGAGGTTGGGCATATTATTTATAATAAAATTCTAGCGACTTCGTGTTGTAAGTCGCATGGTCAAAAGGTCGGGTATTCATAAAGTACAAGAGGGGAATTTTTTATTTATTGGGACAATCGAATAGTCGAGAGGTCGGACACTTGACTGTTTTTCTAGTTTATGATTGACTGATAACATTACAACCTTGAGTACACAACATTCGCGTGGTTTCATTAGCTTGGGAAGTTTGATCATTGAGAATGTTGAGGTTGGGAGGTCGAGAGGATTATTTATAAAAAAAATCATATTTACTTTGTGTTTTTAGTCGAGTGGTTGAGAGGTCGAGTTGTCAGAAGGTTCTCTTTTTTTTTCTCAGTATGTTTCTGGATCCGACTTTTGTCTTAAAAAAAAAAAAAAAAAATTGTTTAAGGCTTTTGTGTTTCATTTATTTTGTGATGTACAAAAGTAAAAAAGGCCTCTTGCAAACTTGATGTCAGTGATGCAAATTATTCTGTGAATTCTTAAATTATATGTTTCATATAAAAAAACCACATAACAAGAAAATAAATTATGCTAATTGTTCAGCAATTGATTCTCAAAGCACATAAAGTACAAGATTGTTGATGTGACTACAATGCTTTTCTTTATTTTTTTATTTTTCAAGGTAATAGTATAGTCGCGACGTCTGACAACCTGACCTTTTTTTTTGGTTTTGTGATTTCAATTATTCTATTACAACTTCAGCTATATCATAGTCGATTGAATTCATTAGGGATGGTAGTTCCAGAGTGCGACAATGCTGAGGTCGGGAGGTTGGGAGGATTGTTTACAAAAATAAAAAATGCACTCAGCTGCACTTAATACTCGTGTCGTCAGAAACTCTTATATTGAACAACGTGTATTTTTTTACAAAAACAAATTGGATCCAACCTGCGAATTAAGTTTTCAAAATCGAAAGAAATTGTTAAAGACTTTTATATTTATTTGTTTTGTTATGCACAGAAGAAAACAAATCCTACTATAAATCTCATAACAATAATGCAAATTATTCGGTGTATATTTAGATTATAAGTTCTATACTTAAATATTAGAGAACTGTTGGGGCCTTTGTTTTGAAAAAGAAACAGTTTTGAGTCGCGGAGAACAGGTGGCGGAGCACAATTAAGGTAGACAAGGAGTTGTCACGGTTGTGGAAAGCCAGAAGATAGGTGGCCCAGTAGTTGCGGAGAACAGTGCAAATGGCATATATGGGAGACAAGGAAAATCAGCAAAACTCCTAGTAATCAAGAATAAGCGGCAAGCAGTGGAGCAGGAAAAGAGGAAAGACTGACAGTCACGTTGGCGGAAGAACAAATAGGCAATCAGCCAGCATAGAAGAGTTAGTTAGTCGGTGCGGCAGAATGCCGAGAGGGAGAGAAGAGTCGTAGGAGAGCTCTGTGAGAACTCTGTTGTACTGGATCACATTGTAACAGACTCTGCGGAGTGATGTATGTTATTTTGATATTGATAATGAAATATGGTTATTGTTGTGTGTAATGTTATGAGTTTATTGTTAATAATTTGCTTACTATGAATGTATGCCTCGTTTTAAATTTTAATTCAACATTCTGAACATGCTTGATGAGTAATGGCGTATACAGAGAGGTGAGATTTGTTTGTTGCTCCAAGTTTCCTTAGTTGTTCTTCATGGTTGTAATCGTCTAGTACATGATCTATCTCCTAATCTTACTAAGGTCACGGCATGCCTTGGGTGAGACGCTCTGCTCTTTGGAGTAGGGTAAAAATGTCGGTGTTGTGCTAGACTACTGCGGAAACCTTGTTGGCCTCTATCCTGAACCTGGGTCTTGCCTAGAGACCTCCTTTTTCGCCAACAAATGGTTTCGTTGTCGGGACCTGAAAATTCATTTATGAGTTAGATCATGGTATCGTGGATCTCTGTGACGGAACTACGAAGCTGGTGGTATAACCACTTAGACCAGTTCATATCGCAACAAGCGGAGTTTCAACAATAGAGGGAAAAGATTGTTAAAGATTGGGTATTGTTTTCTGAATCTACAAGTGACCTATACAAAATTTTGTGGGGAAAGTTTCCTGAATAACTTTATAATTGGTTGCGGGGATTGCAAATCAAGCCACTTCCAGGAGGATCGCGTAGAGTCTGTCGCAAGTGGACGCACACAAATCTAGTGGCACTCCATCGGTTAGACACTGATTTGACCTTAGCAGTAGATTTTTGGTACAATCTACCTTGGAAGGATACATTGTGGAATTTGCAGCTGAGTGTTACCAATCCTTTATGAAAGCTGAAGACATATTCAGATCCAGATTGCGAGGAGAAATGTTGAAGGAAATCCTGCTGTGGATCAAAGCTTTAATGGTGGATGAGGGTTTGATGGTGTTTTAAAGTTCTGAGATGGAGACTTAAACCTCCAGTACTGGGGGAAGGAGCTAAGGGAAATATGCTACAAGTAAGAAAGAAGGGGGAATAGGGATATGGATGTCGGAACCTCCAGTATATTGAGAGAGCGACGAGCACATCGGAGGGCGTAGATTGCTGAGAAGTGGCGGGAAAGAATGATGAAAGAGTTTGAGAAGCAGGAAAGTAGTCGACAAGATAAGGAAAAGGCACCACATAGGACAAAGGAAAGGGAAGGTCAGATGGGATCCCAAGGAATAGGAGGGACAATCAAAGAAGTTAGGCAAGTGTATAGGAGCCCAACCCGAAGAGAAAAGGGAGAAAAGTCCAACGTGGAGGACGAGTGCCCCAAGGAGACATCCGATGTGGAGCTGCTGTTGCGATGGAGCAACTATTTCGAGAGAGGCTGGCACACATAACACAAGGGAATCCTATTCCCCAAAGTTCAAGTGGCTCTAGTACCAACCTTCCCCTGGTACTCTATCAGCCACCAGATAATTTTTTTGTTAAGTTACGAGAATTTAGCAAGTTGAATAGTGTTAAGTCTACAGTATAGATATCTACTAGCTACAGTGCTAGTAATACAATCTCTCAGCCATGAAATAGAGGTTTTATTTTAGTACCACCCATACAAGGAAATATGGCGGGATCATTCACCCGATACCGAGAATTCTCCGGGAGGGGTAACGATGACGTGGAGAAACACTGGTATCTTTGCGAAGTAATATGGAGGGCTCGACAAACACCAAAGGCAGTTAATTTGATTGAGTTCCAGACTACTCTAAGAGAGAGAGCTCTTCGTTAGTTCATTAAATGGTCATAAGCTCATCGAAACCTAGCGATAGACGATGTGAAGAAAGAATTTGTCAAAGAATTTAAATTACCACAGAAAAATCAGCAAGGGTTGTCTGAGTTGTGGGAAATCAAACAGCGAGAAGGATAAATGGCTTGGGACATGATGAGAAGGTTCTAGGATGCGATTGGAAAGCTTAGTTACCCAATCGACCCAAACCACCAACGGGATTGGTTTATTAAGGCACTCCTCCCATTGACAAGAACTCCACTGACACAACAGAAGATTGACACCTTACAAGATGCCTTAGAGCAAGCCATGAAGATAGAAGCTATGGCGGGATATCCACAAGAATTAAGAGGAGGAGCAGTAGTACAAGACCCTTCCATATTAGAGCTACAACATCAAATAGCCAATTTAACGGAGAAGTTGAAAGACATTCAGTCGATACGACTTGCAAGACCCAATGTGTGGTGTGCCCATTGCCTACTGGAAGGAAACGTGGCCACAGAATGCCCAAGGCTGCGGGGGAAAAATGCAGGAGCTTCAGCAATAAGGACACAGGGGCTCCACTAGTTAGGGGAGTTGCATAGATAAATACTCAAGGATTATACCAGCCGCAACCCCACTTCCAAGGGTTCCCCACTCAACAAAATCATATCGCAACTGACTATTGTGAAATATGCAAAGGTATTGGTCATCCTCCACGACTATGTCCTATATTGCAGAAATATTCCAATGTTCCAAACAATACATATTGTGAATTTTGCGCTTCTACAACGCATAATACAGATAAGTGTAGAGCCCTCGATGCACTGGCAGAATGACTGGACAGACCATCTTATAGGGTGAATGAAACTCCAAGGGGCCGAGGAGGAGGAATGAGAGGTGACAGAACTGGAGGAAGAGGACCAGTAAGGTGCTATAACTGTGACCAAGAAGGGCACGTATCAAGGGAATGTCTGCTACCCAGAATACCATGGTGCTCTCAGTGCAGAGTCAATACACACGCAACTGAAGACTGTCCATAATTAATTAAAAGATGGGAGGAAAGGGCCAAACAAAGAGGATCAAATATGGTGAATGCAGAACTGAGAATAGTAGAAGCTCAGCCCATGCAAAGCGTAGCCATAATAACTCGGGGAGGAAATAAAATAGGGGAGGGTGCACAGAATATGGACCCGGTAAAGCTAATTAAGCCCGCATCTCCAAAGAACGCTTTCAGACCGGATAAACAGAAGCAATGTTTTAAGGAGGCAGTGGAAAAATTTTCCCAGATAGGGAGGAATAGAGGTATTGAGCTTCCATAGCCGACCATCGAAAAAGAGAAGGAGACTCATACAAGCACATTGATTGAGGAATGGTTCCTACTGTTCCTGAAAATTGTAACCAATGCACCAATGTTGGAACAACTAAAGCAAAATCTAGAGTTGGTGGTGCAGGAAAATGCAGAACTAGGAGAGTCAAGAAATCCAACAGAAAAATACATAAGAAGGATAAAAAGAAACAAGAGAAGAACTGGAAATGAATTTCGTGTGAATACTCAAGTCGCGAGATTCCAAATCAAAGACACAATGCTCGATCTAGGATCAAATGTCAACATTCTACCTAGAAAGACATGGGAAGCACTAGGGAGGCCAAAGTTGACATGCTCACCAATATAGCTCTGAATGGAAAATCGGTTCTATATTGTACCAATAGGAAGGCTAGAATAGGTCGAGGTTGAAGTCGCGGGAGTGAAAACATATACATATTTTGAGGTGATAGACATCATGGGGGACAAGGATCCCTATCCTGCTTCATTGGGGATAGATTGGGCCTTCGAGAATTATGCAGTGATCGGCTTGAAAAAAGAATTGATGATATTTGAAGACGGGGAAGTCAGGGTAACTTAGCCACTTGATCCATATCAAGGACCCCGATATACAGAAATTGTTGACAACAGAGAGTATGCTCAACTTCTCGATCACCTTTACCAGATGACGGCAGGGAAGAGAGAAGACTACATCAATCCAACAACAGGAGGAACCGTAAGCTGGAGAAGTGTTCAAAGTTCAAATTTGGGCTCAGAAATAGCTTGGGATGATTGGCAACAAGGAGGATATGAGACCAACACTATAATATGTGCTAATATTCGAGGAGTCAACTGGATTGGAACCGAGGTAAGAGGATATCCGACTCTATCAAATATGCATGCTGTGAATACATTTATTGCAAAGGTAGAGGAAAAGGTACCAAAAGATCATAGAGTCCCTCTTACGGATGTAGCACTACAATCCACGTCAGCAAGATGGTGGGTCAACCATCGCAACTCACTTCCGCAATGGGAAGATGTTGCACTAGCATTAAGAGTTAGATTCCAAGAAGCTTTAGGACCACAATTCATTGAAAATTACTAAGAGGATTCTGACCCCACAAAAAATTTAAGGAATTGTAAGTATAAATGGAAAAAAAAGGGTATCCAGAATCTCTATGGATACACAATTTCATACATTCACTAGACACAATTCCACAGGCCTGGTATTTGACAGAGGAAAAGAAGAGAGGAACTGGCACTTGGCAAGTAGTTGTAGAAAAGTTTACACAATGTTTTTCTTTTAAGGGAGAAACATAACCAGTCATAGATGCACTCCAAGCTATCAGAAGGGTACTAATTTTCCCAGAGATTAAGGAAGATGAAGAACTACCGCTCTCAAAGCAGAAAACTAAAGAATGAATAGCATGCAAACAGATAGATCTTGAGATGGATGATGACGACTAAGAGAATATCCGACACATACTTTGAAGAGAAAGAGGGGGAGCGGGATATACAGGAGGAACCAACCACGGAAGGACTACACCCGTTACCATTGAATACTAAGAAGCTGAACATTGGAAGCACAGAGAAACCTAAAATTGCGTCTATCGGGGACTACTAGGATATAGAAACAACCAAGGAAATATTTGACCTATTACAGGAATATGAAGATTTATTCCCATCTTCAGTAGCAGAGCTAAAGGGAATAAAAGGGGACATGGGGGAAATGCATATAGTCTTAAAGCCAGACGCAAGACTAGTGAAACATAGGCCTTACTGCCTAAATACAAGAGTAAAGGAAAAAGTCAAAGCAAAATTAGATAAAATGCTGAAAGCAGGGCTAATTTTTCCAGTGGAGGAAGCAAAGTGGGTCGGTCCCAATTTGATACGAAGAAAAAAGAAGAAATTCGAGATTAGAGTATGTGTGGATTACAGAAGCCTCAACAACGCATGCATTCATGATCCATTTCCCACTCTGTTTAGTGATGAGGTTCTCGAAAATGTGGCAGGAAATGAAGCCTATTCATTCACAGATGGATTCTCAGGATATCATCAAGTGAGAATAGCAGAAGAAGACAAGAGGAAGACCACTTTCACAACCGAATGGGGATCGTTTGCATACCATTTCATGCCCTTTGGATTGAATAATGCGCCAGCGGTGTTTTCACGAATAATGATAGCAGCATTTTGGGACTATATCCATAAGTTCCTTGAGGTATACATGGATGATTGGACAATTTACAACTTATTGAAGAACCATGGAACTTTACTGAGAATAATGTTTGACAGATGTAGAAAACTCCAAAACTCCCTCAACCTTAAGAAATGCATCTTTGCAATACCTTTTGGGACACTTTTGGGACATGTTGTTTGTAAGCAGGGTGTTTGTGTGGATCCAACAAAAGTAGTAGTCATTGTTAACATAGAAGCACTAGAAATTTTGAAACAGTAGAGATCACTACTCGGGCATACCGGGTACTACAGAAGATTCATCCGCAACTATCCAAAGATTACAGTACCATTAGAAAGGCTATTGCGGAAGTTAGAGCAGTTCACGTGGAGTGACGAATGCACTAACGCTCTTAATTCATTGAAAGAAAAGTTAGCAAGTGCACCCATCTTGGTTCATCCTAACTGGGACAAACAGTTCCATGTCCATATTGATGCCTCCATCATTGCATCAGGAGTGGTGTTAGCTCAGCCAAGAGAGACTTCTGTTGATCATCCAGTATACTCTGCAAGGAGGAAGTTGTCTACTGTTGAAAGGAACTACACAATAATATAACAAGAAGCTCTTGCGATGGTGTATTCTCTTTAGAAGTTTCGTCATTACCTAGTGGGAGGTACGTTCAAATTCTTCATAGACCATTCAGCATTGAAATACCTGGTTAACAAACCTATGCTTGAAGGAAGAATCTGTAGATGGCTCCTACTGTTCCAGGATGTCACCTTCGAAGTGATAGTGAAACCAAGGAGGTTAAACGTGGGTCCTGACCATTTATCAAGGTTGGAGATTGAAGAGAATGGGGGATCCCTTGATGATTAGTTGTCAGATGTTGATCTCTTCAGAATAGAAGACATCCCAGATTATCTAGAGCAGATAGCAGTGTATCTGGCCACAAGACAGTGCCCAACAGAATACACGACAACTCAAAGAAGGCATTTGGTCGTGAAAGCAGCTGAGTATCAACTGATAGAAGGACAACTATATAAGATGGGGTTGGACCATGTCTTGTGGAGACGTGTCATAGACCATGAAAGAGAGGGAATATTGTGGGAGTGTCATAGCGGAGTTGCGGGGGGCCATGTTGGTGCAAAACCCACCACAAGAAAAATATTACAAGTAGGGTTATGGTGGCCCACAGTTCATAAAGATAGTAAAGCATATGTAAATAAATGTGATGTCTTCCAAAGAACAAGATATACATCACACCGAGATGAGTTACCACTGCAACTTGCAAGAGCATTGCAACTATTTGAAAAATGGGTCGTTGATTTCGTAGGTCCAATTCCACCAATGGCAAGACATTCATAGGCAAGGTACATAATAACCGCAACGAATTATCTCACAAGATGGGTGGAGGCAGCACCAGTAAAAGACTACACAGCAGACACAATAGCCAGGTTCATTTTCGAAAATATCATTAGCAGATTTGGCTGCCCCAGAAGCCTAACCAGTAATCAAGGTACACACTTCATTAATAAAACAATCAAGTCTCTGTTAGATAATTTTATGGTACAACATCACAAAAGCAGCCCATACCACCCTCAAGCAAATGGAACTGTTGAAGCATTCAACAAGATCTTAGAAAAAGGACTAACCAAGATATGCAATGCCAATCAGGATGACTGGGATGAGAGGATACTAGCAACATTATGGGCATACAGGACAACTGTCAAAAGGTTGCACAATCAAACTCCATTCTAGCTGGTGTACGGGAGAGAGGCGGTGGTACCTGCTGAATTTATCATACCGAGTCTATTAATCGCTTCAATAGTACATATGAAAGATGAAGACTCAATCACTGAACGCCTCCATGAGCTACAAGATCTTGAAGAAGAGAGATTCCTGGCGGAATTCCATCAGACATTGTAGAAGGAAAGACATAAGGCTTAGCATGACCGTCATATCAAGCATAAGACGTTAAGTATTGGAGGGAAAGTTCTGTTGTATGACAACAAATTTCAAAAGTTCCCGGGCAAACTCAGAATGCACTGGATGGGACCATACCATGTCATAGAAATTAAAGATTCAGGGGTGGTTCGACTGGCGCAACTAGATGGCCAAATATTGCAAGGATGGGTGAATGGCGCACGCCTGAAGCCTTATCACGAGTAAGTTCCACATTTTTTTTTTCAAATAAATCTCGCAACCGAGAGCAGTCAGTAGGGTAGAATAGAAATATATAGAGTCAATAACTCTCTCGCACCCGAGATGAGACATAGAATAGGAATCCCAATAATGTAGAGAGTAATTCCACCTGTTGCGATGCGGAGACCACATCGCAACCAATTGTGGTCCGCGCGTCTAACATGTCATCCATGTCAGAAAGCCAAGTGTGTCAAGTATCATTTCGTCATAATAACCCATCATACCATTGTAAGTCCGTAGGATCACCCGAATTTGAAATTTTGCTGCCATAATTAGTAACAACCACACTGTAATAAATTTACCATATTAAGGCATAATGATTACCCATCACGTCTACCCAAATCCTAAAGTCACAGTCAACAATGTCAGAATACACCTCATTGTGGTAACTAATCGCACGATTATAACTACGGGAGAGACAGAAAAAATTAATTATTTATGGGGTCATATCGACCTCATTCGTTCCAGTTACATTACTTAACCTGCATGAAAGAAGAAAAGCACCAGAATGCTGGAAAATTCCGAGTTAGAAAAAACAGAAATAGCTACAACAACAAGTGAAATTTCATCAGAGGAAGTTCGAAGAGACAGTCCAACAGTAGGAATTCATAGCAAGAGATCAGAAACAACACTCTAGGTATACATAAGAAGAACGAAGATGACGAAGGTAGCAACAAAAGTCGTCGAGCCCAAACTCGATGAGAGAATTCAGAGGATAGAATCACTGACTGGCAAGTATGACAATGCTTCGTTAATTGATACAGATTTCATGGACTCCTATCAATTCCCAGCTATGCAGTGACAAGTATATATAGAAAATTATGCTACAGAGGGAGGAGGGGAATCAGCAAGGATGAATCTGGAGTTCAGAGGTATCCAAAGTTCGACAATACTGAACCTTAGGAACCTCCCAGTGTTTGGAATAACAGGAGCGGCAATGCAGTGTATGAAACTCCTGCTGAGCAGAGTCCAAAATGGATCATTGTGGTTGGGGAGAGAAATACCTATACATGCAGAGGACATCAATAGAATTAACAGATTATCAGCAGAGGGGAAGTATGTCTCAACGACATTCTAGAATGTGTCCAAGAGAGCCAAGAATTCAGGGGATTGTGATTATTATAAGAAATATGAGACCATAAGAGGAGGGAAGGGGGCGAATATGGGCCTGATCAACAATCCAGTAGTGAAATTTTCCTGCTATCTAATAGCCGGTAAGACAATGAGGCATTACACCAAAGGCGAATGCACCCTCGACACCATTTTAGTCACGGAACACTGCATCCAGGGAGCCCATCTAAACTGGTGTACCTTCCTAATGAACGAATTGTTCGAGGCCTGTGAGGATAATTACAAGCGAGCCACAAGATTCATTTATGGCTATCTCGTTATGGCATTTGCGATTTGGAAATGGACCCATCCGAAGATAAGGCAGCTCACAAAAATCACAAACGACTAACCAATGGCGTAAAGATTTACGCCCTAGAGAATATCGGGAGATCCCAACACCAAGAAGGTCAATGAGGAGGATTGTTCATTCTGGTACATGTAGATGGTATATGTGGTAGCAAGCTAGCAAAGGGTTCCGAGGGACTTGTTAGACAGATATTCTTCGCATATATGGTTCGGGGTTACCCACAAGAAGACATATATTAGATCTAGTTGCATGGATGAGATCATGTTCCGAATGCGGCCGTTAAAGTTTCAAGTAGAAGAAAAAGCCTTCCACACCTAAGTCTGTTCGTGGCTAGGAGTTGTGATGGAGGTTAGAAGTGGAATAACCCACTATTTTTTCGAGGCGATGTTGCCAAAAGCACTTCCAGGGGAAACACCAGAGGAAATAACGAGGAGGATTTCTCAACTGCAGCTACGACCTTTACTGGACCAGGTGGACA
Source organism: Pinus albicaulis (assembly GCA_034641835.2). Classification (NCBI taxonomy): domain Eukaryota; kingdom Viridiplantae; phylum Streptophyta; class Pinopsida; order Pinales; family Pinaceae; genus Pinus; species Pinus albicaulis. Next base: position 949,776,804 of record CM076580.1, on the reverse strand, counting down.
CGAGGGTGAAGGACTTCAATATGGTAATATAAACTCTCAAAAGTGCCTCTACTGTGTTTCCTTATTTTTCTAATTTCTAGTCTTCGAATTTTGCATTGCCATCCACAACAACCCCTATCATCACCGCCCTACCTTCCACCATGTTCAACTCACCCCCAACAACCACAATCATCCCAATCTGCAAGAGCAAGGCACCCAAAGTTCAAACCCCCTGTAGCTGCACCCAAGCCCAAGAAAGAAATAATTATTGTGCCCAAGAAAATAATGGACCTTACCGAGGAAGATCAGACCCAACCTATGGATACAGGAGTACCAGTTCGAGAAGAGTCAGAGGTTATCACCCAAGTAATCTCCGCGCTACCTATGTTTGATCTGTCCTCGGTTTTAAACATTCAGACATCGTCTCCACCTCATACTCGCAACTCATCACCTCATACTCACAACTCACCACCACATACTTCATTTACATCCAAAGACCAATCCACCCGCACTCTGTCCACCTCACCGACTATCTCAGACCCAGTAAAGCTAAGAAACAAGACAAATGGAGACACCGAGGAAGAAGGTAACTCGGGTACAGCAGGAGTACCCGAGGTTAACCAACCTTCGGTGGGGCAGGGCAATTTCCTAGAACTATTAGTTCAAGGAGGGTCTTTTACTATAGATACAACGCCCTTGCCAACAGAGCTGAACCCATTTCAGCAAGCCAACTTAATACTGCAGCAAATTCTACCGACCACTAGTATGAATAACCCAGAACCTCAGCTGTTGCGGCAGAACCAACCAACATCACCACACAAACACTCAGAGAGATCAATCGCCAATGGACAACCCCTTAGAGAAAGACAACCAATCCATGACATGTCAGGCGCTGAGAGCATGTAGAGCTGGGGGGTTGGCCAGTTATACAAATTCATTCAACAAGCAACACAACAAGCAGAAGGGTTGAACAATGACCTCCAATAGAGGTTTGAGCAGCAAAAACAACAGGTCACCGTGCTTACTCAAGAGTGTAATCAACTTAAAGGGGAGGAGGATAATTTACAGGAGAAACTGGAAAAAGTAACCGAGATCTTCAAAGATCTATGACCGACGGTAATTTCCCAGGATAAAAAGGACTTGGAGGACATATCGGTCTGCTCAATGATTGAGAGGTTTATCCGAGTGAAAACGACATGTGAAAATCTTAGTAGAGCAAACCAAGAGCTCAAAGAAACGGTAGCTGCTCGACCAACATTACCAGACCCTGCCACAGTATATGCTAAGAAGGTTAATGAGAAACAGAAGCAGGTGACTGGCATAAAGGAAACCCTGGGGACAAAAGTCAAAGAGGCCTATAGCCTATTGAAGAATTTACATGAATGCTCTAACTCGTTAACAATGAAAGCCCACCCAATCTTAGCACAACTTCAGAAAATTTCCCAAGAGATAAAAGAGGCCACTGATCCAGTCGCCATAACCCAGTTGTACAACCAAACAGAGGTACTGGAAACCAAAATCCAGAAAATAGAAGAACACTTCGCCACCACAAAGCAAGTCCTTAGAGAGCTAAGGAAACCGGTCAAGCAGAAAGCAGAGGCGATACAGCAGATGGCGGCCAAAGCCGAGCCGAAGATACAGGAAGTATTCAGCAAGCTGCCGCCAATAGCAAGTGAAACCGAGGCTGAAAGAGTCGCCACTCAGACAGATCAGTTAATTAAAGAGTGGCAACATGAAATCACTGAGTTTGTGGAACTCAAGTATTCAACATTGAGCAAGGTTCCAGAGTTTGGGCCTTTGTTTGGACAGAGAGAAGAAGCATAAAAGACAAAGTCAACCTATGAAGCCGACAGACCAATGGAAGCCACAACAGCAGGAAAATATTGACTTAGGATGAGTTAATAGCGTGTGGTCGGGGCCTGTTGCGGCCTTTTGTTTTGAAAAAGAAACAATTTTGAGTCAAGAAGAACAAGTGGCAGAGCACAATCAAGATAAACAGGGAGCTGTCACGGTTGCGGAAAGCCAGAATATAAGTGGCGCGGTAGTTGCAGAGAATAGTGCAGATGGCATATATGGGAGACAAGGACAATCATCAGAACTCCTAGGAATCAAGAAGAAGCAAAAAGAAAGGGAGCAATAAAAGAGGAAAGACTAAAAGTCACGCTGGCAGAAGAACAAATAGGCAGTCAGCCAACGTAGAAGAGTTAGTTAGTCAGTGTGGTAGAAGGCCAAGAGGGAGAGCAGAGCCATAGAAGAGCTCTGTGAGAACTCTGTTGTACTGGATCACACTGTAATAGACTCTGCGGAGTGATGTATGTTGTTTTGATATTGATAATGAAATATGGTTATTTTTGTGTGTAATTTTATGAGTTGATTGTTAATCATTTGCTTACTATGAATGTATGCCTCATTTTAAATTTTAATTCAGCATTCTGAACATGCTTGATGAGTAATAACGTATACAGAGAGGCGAGATCTATTTGTTGCTCCAAGTTTCCTTAGCTGCTCTTCATGGTTGTAATCGTCTGGTACATGATCTGTCTCCTAATCTTACTAAGGTCACGACACGCCTCGGGTGAGACACTCTGCTCTCTGGAGTAGGGTGAAAATGCTGCCGTTGTGCTATACTACTGTGGAAACCTTGTTGGCCTCTATCCTGAACCTTGGTCTTGGCCAGAGACCTCCTTTTTCGCCAACAAGAACAAATAAATATACAAGACTATATTTTTTGTTGCCCAAGAGTCTACGAAAAGAGTTCACTATGTGGGCATTGCCGATTATTTTCATGCTTCTCAGGTCAGTTATTGAAATCATGAGTCTGTATATTGTGTGACACTATAAATTGTTTCTAGAATTCCATTAACTGATCATCAAATACCAGATTTCATTTTTTGTTTGTCTCTACATTTATATCTAGCAATACATTTGCATGTTTTTCTCGTTTGGTATAAATAGGATTAAATTACAAGAGTTCTTTAGTTACAATTGTATTCAGAGTTAAACATTTGAGGTAGGTGAATACAAGAACATAGTGTGACAAGGAAACACATATGCTCAATTTGTTTCAGATACCTATGTTGCAACAACATATTGCAGTTTTTATATCACAAAAATGGATTTCTCTATGACATTTTCATTTAAACAAATTCAAGGAAAAGTTGTATATATTATCAAGACAACAAAGTTCAAGTTCTTTGGAAACTTGGAAACACATCGCTAAATATACAACAAATGTCAAATGGAGAAAAAATGCACATTGTTTTATGTTTTCCCTCGTACTCAGCTTCTAGAAAAACAACTATCATGAGCTCTGATCCAACTGGAAAAGAAACATATGTTCTAAAATTACCTTTTTTGTTAGAACAATAACCTGATGACTCTGAGTTGTTCAGTCCCACTTGTACTGAGAACTAGATACTTGCAAGAATTGAATAAAAGAACACAGTGATAGGTAGAGTAGTTTTTGAAAAAACGTGCAAATATTTGGTTGAGTCTTTTTGTTAGCTTTGTGTATAATAACTCCTTTGTTGGAGGTATGGGAACACTGAGTGTGGAAGCCAGGCTCAACGTCGAATCTGTTGTCAAGTTGTGCTTGATTTTATAGGCATAATTGTTTCGATGAACATAGTGATAGACATATAATACATGAAACAATACTGCAATCTATTTTCTTGAGGAAACCCATACACTATTCCTTAAAATAATAGTAACTTTATTGTGGCATAAATAACTATAAAATTTTAACATGAAATATATGGCTACGTTATATTATAAGCACCACCAATGTGAACAGGGATCAAGGCGCAACTATGACTACAATAACTAATATGCATGTATCCAACTTACATTATAAATTGTTGACAAGTGGCAAAAATCCTCTTGTAACAAGTTACTATGAGGTTAATCAAAGCTCTCTCTCTCTCTCTCTCTATATATATATATATATATATATATATATATATATATATATATTTGTTTTTTTTCTAGGGCTATATATCACTTGTAACATAGGTCCCACTGCTTTTCTAAAACAGAGGTTAAACAAGGATCTAGAGTTCAATGTGGACATTAATGCACATGAATATAATATTTCGCAACATAATCAAAATTTTGTATCTGCAAAATTTTGGGCCACCCTTGTTACATAGGACAATAGATATTATAGCTTCAATACCTTAAGCAACTGGCTTATGTATTTGTCCATAGCAATTCTCAGGTGGACATGTCGACATATTGTCAATTGAGCAAATTTTGCTTTAACAATGCTTGTAGATCTATGGACACAACATCAATGACTCTAATGACTGTTTGTTTCAGTCTATTTGTCCACTTGCACCATGTTTTGATACATGTAATATGAGAAAAAACCAATTCTATAAGTTCTTTTGTGATTGTATCATTTTCAATGACAATAGAACTGCCAATTGCCTAAAACAATAGTTGAATGCTAGAAACATTGAACAAGAGTAATGTATCAATGGTTCACAGGCTTATACTATAAACTCATTATTGTCACATGCATATCAAGAAATGGAAGAAAGAGGTTATGGAATACAATGCATTTGCAAAATACTTCATCTTAACATATATAAATGAAATACAAAAACTAAAGATGTTCTCTTGAAACTATATTCATCAAATACTTGCTCCAGAGTGTTGTACATTATCTATCTAACACCATTCAGATCAGATTCACATTTAACAAATGATTTAATCAATCTAAATACCAACAATTAAAAGATTTAAATGATCATAAAACCATGCATAATATCATGAAATTGGAATTTACTTCACAATGTTGAACATTGCTTGGACATTTAAATACAAATTTCAAAAAAACTTATTGCATTTTGATACTATTGAAAAGGGTTCTTTAGTATTTTTTGGAGTATCCATACATGCATACTTTAAAGTAAATAAATTACGATTTCCAAATCATAGAGCACACCAAGTCTGCCCACATTTCAATATTGTATTGTAACGATCAACTAACAATAACCATATCTCTAATTTTTAAATTTTTGGTTATAAAAAAGATGTGAAATACAAATTTGTCATAAGGATGACCAAAAAATGGGTGATGTGATATTGCGTACTATTGTTTTCCAACCATTGAAAACATTACCTACTATGTTATAAGTAAAAACACAACATTCTAGTGACATTTGGCTACAAAAAGAACAAATAAAAAAAAAACATTGCCCAATTGTAATCATAGTACTATAATTACATTAAATTGGAAATCAAAGTGACCAATGCAACTTTGTATCATATTGTTTGATTGCTATTGAAAGTATTATCTACTTGGTCATTTATAACAAAGAACATTCGAGCGACAAATGACTACAAAAATTGCAAATAAAAACCATTGCTCAATCTTAATCATAGTTCTATAGATATGTCAAATTACATATGACTTTAGTAAATGTTTCAATTTGAGTAACATATGCATCTATTAAGGGAACAAAACCATGTACTGACATAAATTTCATAATCCATCACACACGAGAACTGAGAATGCTATTGGAAAAAGACAGTATCTCAAAATTCATTAAAAACATGCAAGTTTGTAGTCTTCAATGATTATGGACCCTTTGCACCAATGCATAAAGGTATAAAATATAATAAAATAAAATAGGTCTTGGAACATGAAAATCAACAAATTTTCTGAAACTAAATACAGAATTCCTAACATTTGTATGTTCAGATGATATTTGATAGGAAAGCAGGCATTTTCTCCTCATCTTTAGAGTCCTCATAATTGATATTAAGGAGCAGGTGAGGTGCGTGTACTTGGATATAGGTTTCCCATTGTGAATATATTTCATGCAGTGCGGAGAAATAGATAGAATGAAACTGATTGATGTTGATTTGACAATTGAAAATTAATCCTTGTACCTGTTTCTTCCTTTTATGTTATTTGACCTCAAATTTGGCAATAAGCTTGATTTGTTCAAATGGAAGTTGCATAAATTTTTGGAAACTTTGTTGCCTCCAAACTGTTATGTTTTTTATTTCTACCTTGTCCTTGGCAACAAGATCTTCTATGGGTTGTTTCAATTCTCCTGGAACTATTTCCTTCAATGGCTTGCCACCCGATAGGTCAAATTATTGTATGAAGTATATTCCCTTTTCCCAAATTGATAGACATTTCTCATATGCCACTTGTGTGTATGTTGTGATTTCTTTTTCCTCTTTTTCCCTACAACTTAAGGAAGAAAACATCAATCTTTTATCTCTCTTAAAAACTTTTGGAATTCCACTAGATTGAAATTCGTTCTCCCACTCAAGAATGGACATAAACATGGTTTTAATGGATTTTTCTTCCTTTACCAATGAATCAATTCTCTCATTCAAATATTTGATTTCTTGAAAAAACCTTTAGATTTTATCTATTTTTTTATAAAAGTTTGATTGATTCTTCCTTAAAATCAAACAAATTTGTAAAGATTGATCTTTGAAAATTTCGAGACTTTGTTTTTCCTGTTGATTCTCATTCAGTTGATATCTGAGAGATTCAATATCCTATTGAAAAGATGAGACAGTAACGACATAATTGTTCTCTATTTTTTCTCTTGAGACCCAACTTTGATATTCATGCAATTTTCTCAATTGCTAAATATCTTGTTCATGTTTTGCATTTGCTTGTTCCAATTGTCTCTAAAAATTCTTTTAAAGGTTTTCTCTTTATACAATAAAACCTTGGATTAAAGTAGCAAAATTACGCTACCAATTTTCTTCACTGAACAATTCATTTTTCTTCAGTCTTTCCTTCAAAAAATTTTATTTCTGTAAATTGTCATCGTATAAAGTTGCAAGCTTATTCAAATGATACTGATTGTAATTGACAAAAGCTCCCAAAGCTTGAGAAGATTATTGAGCTTTTTATTTTGCTTCTCCATGAGCCAGTCAACTAATTTTAGATACAGTCTCCAGAGCATCATGTTTTGTTTTCTTTCTTCTTCGTACAACTGATTTAGTTTGAGTATTAAACTAATATTTTGTTAAAGAAGGGACACTATCTGCAATTGGATCTAACTCAGTAACCGTTTTAAACAATAATGATTCTGAAGGGACCTTAGTGGAAATCAGTGTTACTGATGCCTGAGGAGATATAGTAGATATATTATAAAATATGTTATATGGTTCCATTATTTTCTCTTTTTCCTTGTTGTTGGTTTCAGTAGGTACCTGTTTTTCTTTGTCCTTAAGCACTTCGATTTCTTTTATTTCCACGATTTTAAGCTTCTCTTGCTCTCTTTTATCAGGAGAATCAATGACAATAGTCTCTTGCTGAACTGTTTCTTTTTCTTCTGGAGTCTTTGCTCTTACTATATCTTCTTGCTCCTCTTGCAGATTTTGCATTGTTGTTGATTCAACTTTTTTACCCATGACAACAAAATCTTCTATTTTTTCAAATTTTGTCCCTTTATCCTTCTGAAAAACAATAGTAGCTTTTGTAGTGAGTACCTTGGAATTAAACTGCAAAAGTTCAGTATAATTTAACTCTTCGAATGAAATGTTGAGGTGTAGAGCCTTTTCCTTTAGGAAATTTCCAAACAATTCTTCCCTAAATTCTTGCAATTATCGTCTTCTTTGAGCATGCAAGAATTTGCCTCTTTAACTTTCTGAAAATCATCAATGTCTATAAACACATCATCAAAAGGTGCTTCGTGATGAATACTATTTTTAATATAACTAATTGTTATATAATGAAGGCCAATGAGACCATGGGGATCATAGTCACAATGGGGAAAAGTAAATAACCAAATTTGTTGAAGCTCCTTAGCTTCTTTGAATCCATGACCTTTGTCTCGGATATTATTGTCACCAAATTTTATTGGAAAATTAGGCCACAATTTCTTTTGCAGTTTACTCAGTTTTTTGGCTTGTCCATTAAAAACAACTTGATTGGCTACTTCTCTCAACCTCAGTATTTCTGGGATTTATCAAGGCAGAAGAAGGGGCCAACTTCACTTCCAAAAAATCTAATGTATAAAAACAATTCTTCCACAAACCAATGCCTAATTGATTCTAGGCCTTCTTTCAAATTATGAGTTACCCTGGGAGGTGGTGTTCCAGACATAATTTGATACAAAGGAATCAAAAAATAGTTGCAAATATCATAAAAATGGTATTTAAAATTACACTGCCAAAGGATAGGAGCATAATTTTGGATTGGTGGTTGATGGTTAGATGGATAATTCCATTTCATGAGGGGAAATGGACCGAGGCAATAACAACATCTATCATATAGGTAGACATACAAAAAAATATTTGAAGCTGGGGGGAAATTGCATCTGTGATATTCTGATGCGTGAGGAGATATAGTAGATATAGTATCAAATCTATTATAGGTTCCATTATTTTCTCTTCTTCCTTGCTGCTAGTTTTAGTAGGTACTTGTTTTTCTTTGTCCTTAAGCACTTTGATTTCCATGATTTTTAGTTTCTCTTGCTCTCTTTTATTAGGAGTATCAATGATGATAGTCTCCTGTTGAACTATTTCTTTTTCTTCTGGAGTCTTTGCTCTTACTGTATCTTCTTTCTCCTCTTGTAGATTTTGCATTGTTGTCGATTCAACTTTTTTACCCATGACAACAAAATCTTCTATTTTTTCAATTTAAGTCCCTTTATCCTTCCGAAAAACAATAGTAGCTTTTGCAGCGAGTTCTTTGAAATTAAACTGCAAAAATTCAGTAGAATTTAACTCTTCGAATGAAATATTGAGGTGGAGAGCCTTTTCCTTTAGGAAATTTTCAAACAAGTCTTCCCTAAATTCTTGCAATTATCGTCTTCTTTAAGCATGCAGAGAATTTTCCTCTTTGGACAACTTGTTGAAAACCATCAATGTCTATAAACATATCATCAAAAGGTGTTTCGTGATGAATACTTTTTTTAAAATAACTAATTGTTATATAATGAAGGTCAATGAGACCATGGGGATCATTGTCATAATGGGGAAAAGTAAATAACCAAATTTTTTGAAGCTCCTTAGCTTCTTTGAATCCATGACCTTTGTCTCAGATATTACTGTCACCAAATTTTATTGGAAAATTAGGCCACAATTTCTTTTGCAGTTTACTCAGTTTTTTGGCTTGTCCATTAAAAACAACTTGATTGGCTACTTCTGTCAACCCTAGTATCTTCGGGATGTATCGAGGTAGAAGAAGGGGGCCAACTTCACTTCCAAAAAATCTAATGTACAAAAAAAATTCTTCAACAAACCAATGCCCTATTGATTCTAGGCCTTCTTTCAGATTATCAGTTACCCTGGGAGGTGGCGTTCCAAACATAATTTGATACAATGGAATAAAAAAATAGTTGCAAATATCATAAAAATGGTATTTAAAATTACACTCCCAAATGATAGGAGCATAATTTTGAATTGGCAGTTGATGGTTAGATGGATAATTCCATTTAATGAGGTAAAATGGGACTGACGCATAAACAACACCTATCATATAGGTAGACATACAAAAAAATTATTTGAAGCCGGGGGGAGATTGCACTAACAATTTTATTGTATCTGTGATATTCTGTGACAAGATGTCAGCCTTGTTTAGATGTATCCTGTCATTTAAAATGTTATGGCTTATTGGAATCCATTTATTTTTGCAGTGTTCATGATCTTGTTCCCCATATAATCTACTTAGCATTTTAATAAGGAATATGCCAGGCTTCTTAAAAATAGCTATTGGATACTCCTTTTTTTTCTTTGAGATTGAAACCTCTTCTTCTTCTCTCGACCATTCATCAATTACTAGATCATAATTGTCTTGACATTGTTTTAAGACAATGTTTCGAAACTTATAAAGGAAGTCGACATCAAGTTGGAATTTTGGGGGACTGAGCTTATATATGGTCGATAAGATGCTAGAGTTCCATGAGGCTATGAAAATTTGTTGGCAACCAGATATTGTTCATGTTTTAATATTAGTGCGAGATAAAATCCACGAAATCATGTCATAATAGGGAAAAATTATGGCCCTAGTTGCTACTTTATGTAACTCTGTCACCTTGATTGCTTCAAACCGATTATTCTTTGTTTGAGTAGATCTTGTTTTTTAACCATTCTCTTTGCTCAAAGAAGTTAAATATCTCATCCCAGCTCATCCTACCTACTTTTTGTGTTTTTTAGGTTGTATCTGACATGAGTAATGAGTTCAAATTGACTTCTTCTGCTGGTGCATCATCCGTTTTCTTAATGCTTTCTCTAATCTGCTCTATTTGTTGTTTTGTTGCTGCAGATTTTCATTTTTTCCCCATTTTATAACCTGTAAAGATAAATAGAGGATATATACGTTTTTCTTGTTTAAAATTTAAAATTGAATTCAAGAATCTCTAAAAAAAACAAATAACAGTATGCTTACACAATTTTTTTTGAAATCGATGTTGTTTTTCTTTAACTGAGTGCTTGTTGCAACTTGACTTAAGAAAAGAGCATGAGACCACAATATCTTAAAATCTTAATTTTCTGATTACAATTCTTGTTTTGTTTCTTGTATTGCAAGAGTTGTTTACACCAACAAAGCATACATAACTTTTGGTTATTCAAAGCTTGGGATTGAATTCATGAATCTGCAAAAAAGAAATAACATTAGGCTTAGGAAAAATTTATTGAATCTGATATTGTATTAACATAATTTAGTTCTTCTTCGAGCAAGAGCTAAGAGAACAAATTCTAGGAAAAAAGGCCCTAAAATCTCAAATTGAACATCGAATGAGAAAATTTTAAAAAACTTTGTTAAAAAGCGCATTGCATACAAATAAAAAAATAGTATTTTATTGCAATGATCATTTGGATGTGATCTTAGCTATTGAGACAAAAAAATGTTTTGTTATTATATAATTAATTTTTCATATCTCGACCACCAATATAGCATAGTCGAGTTTTGTCTTTTGTTCAAGTAGTCGGGCAATCAGTGAGTTGGGTAGTCTATCGATTGAGTAGCTTTTTGGGGATTTGTTCAGTTGTGTGGTGCATTCAACTCCAAAGTTTAAATAATGGGAACATATATATATATTTTGGGGATTTGTTCAGTTGTGAACTGTAACAAAATATATATATGTTCCCATTATTTAAACTTTGGAGTTGAATGCACCAATCCGTAAAATAATAATAATATTTTGGTTACATAGTTTTTTTTGAAACTGCTACTATGCTTTCTTAATTCAATGTTTCTTTGAACCAGGGTTAAGAAAATACGATAGAAGAAAAGGACTCTCTGATCTTAAATGTTTGTTTAAAATGAGAAAATATGACAATTAAACTTGTTCATTGAATTCTTGTAACAAGTTCCATTGTTTTTATTTTGCCGCATCAAGAAATCACGAGCATATTTGTTATTGTTTCAAAAAAAATCAATTTAACCTGAAACCTAAATTTTCAAAATTTTCTATATACAAAATCACATTCTACACAAATCAAGTTTGTTTTTGTTTGTTTGTTTGTTTTTCTTTTATAATACCGATGATCGTACAGTTGGAAGTTCGAACATTCATGTGTTTTTTTGTTTTGTTTTCTGATTCATTTATTCCATCGTGAGCCTGACTATCGATAGGCAAGTGGTTTCACTAGGTAACGTAGTTTCAAGGTCACGTAATGCTGAAGTCGAGAGGTCACTCAACTTATTTATAAAATAATTTTGAAACGAAAAGGCCGAATTCCAACCTCATAGACACGTTTGACTTACGACTTGCTTTTAGTAGGGACCACAAAACTAATATATGTGTATATCACGACGTGTTTACAAAGGAAACTAGGTCGCGGAATTTGATAAAAGATTTAAAAAAAATGCTGACCTCTAAGCTGATAGTCAGCCCGACCTTCGACTTCCTCCTGAAAGGCTCCACAAAACAAACATATATGTATCGTTGGCCCCTTTATAACTTTTTGTTTTTTTTTTTTGTTTTTTTTTGTTTTTTTTCACACAACATATTATTTAATAAAATCAGTGATCTCTCGAATTTTAACTTTAGCTCCCATGTGTAATCTACTTAGTATTAACAATAAACACTTGATTCGTCAATGTCTTAATAAATATTTGAATTCTAGTTACTTGAAGCTAGAAATGACAACTAGCTTCGAAAATTACTAAATAATTATCTAAATGTGCCATACTTAAAGTTACTAATGTAAACTGCGTTCCATAATCGCCAAAAAAATTGTTCAGACAACTAAAAGCATGTCATATACATGCTACAGATAGAACTGTTCTTGGAAGTAGAATATAAGGTTGCTTTGATTTTTTTTGCACAGTAGTCAAAGATATTTTTGGACTAAATTTTTTTTGAACACACCTGCACCATGGGTAACGATATTGCAGTGAAACCAATTGATAAGGGCATATAAAAATAGTAAGGAAAAATGACTAATGGAATTTTTTGATTCTGAATATCTGAACATACGATACCTAAGATGAACATGTAGATCATATTTATCATGTTCTTCACTAGTTTCTTGTTTGGTGGCACAAATTTGCAATTATTCTGCAGAATTCATGATTCTAAAGTGAGAAAGCCCAAATCTATGTACATTGGGCAGGTACATGAAAGGAAATAACATTTGTATTTATTTCAATCAGATCTCTGGAAAATAAGTATGAAAATTGTATGTTATTTAATGATTCAAATATATATGCTTTGTCCTTTGTTAACAAAAATCTATTCATGGGTACTTTGATTAGAGTTCCATAGAGATGTTTTTTTATTTCCAAGGTTCCTTAGATTTAGTCTATGTGAATCAATGTTTTTCTTATTGATAGTTGATTCAGGATATGGTATCTCTATATCTCTAGTCAAATTGAATCAAAAAATATAAACAAAGTTATGAAAAATAAGGCAAACCTACAAATTTTGTTACGTTAATACCAACTCCAATACAACACTATTCGGAAGACATGGTGGTTATAGTGTTTCAAAGTATGAAATCACCTACAAGGTTGGCAACCGATGTAATATAAGTTGTAACACACGAAACATAGACATTAATACATTGCTTAATATGTGACAAAAAACATTTTTTTTTCGTTGTTCATTAAAGCAATTTTTTTTTCATTGTTGTATTACGATAACAATAGTTAGATTTCGGTTGACATTAATATTGCAACAAATTACATACGGTAGCCTTGTAGGTGCTCAATACAAAATTAAAAACATGATAATTTGTCTTATGAAAGAAAGACTTTAGTATGAGTGCAAAGCAAAATAATTTCAAAAAACACAATAGTATAACATGCCATTTATTATGTGTTGGTTTACCTAGAAATGAGCTTCCTATCATTCCTGTTTTTTTTGTATTTTTTGAATTCAATGAGATAGGGTGACAATATGTAGTATTCTACAAGCAGAATAACAATGTAGTACGTGATCCATAAAAAAGGCACCAGAATGCATTATTTGCAAAAGCACATGATAGAACATATACTAAGGTTTAACATCACAAAATTATGGGAAAGATTATCCATTATGATATTAATTTTCATATTAACATTAAAATATTAAGATCTGAGTAATGTAGACTAGTTCCAGCTTCAAAAATAAGTGCATTACTAACTGTATAACGATTATGTGGCTTCCTAATACTATTATACTAGGTACATCAAATGGAAGATGAGTGTACTCAAAGTGTACTTCTTAAAACTTTCCAACAATATTAAATAATAAGTGTTAAGTGCTTAAATAACACATACCTCTTTATCCAAAAATCTATATTTTTCTTTTCCCTCAGTGACTCCATTATCTGAACTCTTTGGCATCTATTTTGGATCGTCAGTGAGCTCACCACATTGATTCATCCATAGTATTGAAACAATAAAAACAGATGTGTGGGACCAATTGTAGACACGTTTGTTTGTTACAATCTGTAACTCTATTTTAAAATGCTCACTTGACATATGTTTTTGATTGGTGTATTGATGGAAATAACACTTTCTACCTTGAATTCAACACTAAAGGACATTGAATTAAGATTGAACATGGTTATAATATGCTAAATGAATGAGTGGATAAAAGCACTTGACTCAACAATTCAAGAAATTTTAACATTCCGGAAGCATGTGTGTCGAAACATATAACTTTAGTGACATTATTATCAATTATACTCATTACCATATTGTTATAGTGAAAACACGAATTTTAGAGTGACATGGGACATCAAAAATAAGAAATCTGCAAGCCACCAATCATCTAGATATTATTTACAAATATCTCAATTTCATGTTTACAATATAACTACAACACCAAATTGCATATGTTAAATAATTGATATACAAAAAATAGCTAACACGATTGTTGGGTCTGTTTACTGGGTAAACTAACACAAGTATTTAATTATCAATCCAGGTTTTTAAAACTTGAAAGCTTGTCCAAAATATATGGATTTCAACTACAATCAATTTTAGAAGACAAATTATAGAACTTGGAAGAAAATGCATATTAAAAATATAAAAATTAACTAAATAATTTCTAATTCAATATGTAATAAGCAGAAGAAGAGGCTCCTAACTTAGGAGAACCAGGTTGACCTTCTCTACAATACTACTTCATGAACATAAATTAAAAAAACATTAATGAAAAATAACTTAAGATGCATAAAAGAATAAGAGAAGAGGCTCATAACTAAGGAGGTCCATGTTGTCCTTCTTTATAAGTTCATTCATCATTAATTTCATTGTATGAAAACTGGAAATTCAGAAAATAACTTTAAACAAAAGCAAGGAAGATGAATTCTAGTTTCTATTCTTTGATCAGATAGAAGGAGAGTTTAACTTAAACACTGGTTTGAACCTTCATATGCAGATTAGAATTTAGATTAAGATTCATTAGAAAACATAATATATCATCATACATCTAATTAACTGATTTAAACATGAAGCAAAACTAGTTTATGAAATTTCAACTAAATTAACCAGAAAGTGCACTTAGCTCGTTGTGGGGGTCCTCCACCCTTTCCTCGCACACTGAAAGTACTTCTCAGCTACTGGAACTAAATAATTCATTCATCACTTGGAACAACAGAAAGAAGATAGATCTAGTTTCTTCAATCAACTCACAAAGTTCAGAAATATCAAAGTGAAATCATACAAATTCTACATGTTCGAATGGTTCAAAAACTTGGTATAAATAGAAAAATAATAAACAAGATATGCTATTATGTCTCTAACAACCTTATATTATCTAATCCCATCCATCTAAGTCGAATTCATCCAATTAGTTACACCAAATCTGGAAAAATCTCAAAATCTACTATTTCTGCCCTATTTTCTAGGGATTCCTGGAAAATAGGTCATGTTAGACCAGCTTTGACCGGGCCCGTTTTAGCTCGGTTTGAATGAACCAATAGGTACATGTCCATCCTTAGTTCCCAATATTTCTAAATATGTTCTCAAATCGTGCCCATGTGTCTTGCAAGTATGACTTCAATGAAGCAATTACGGGAAATTTCAGTTCTGTCCAAAAATACTCTTAAAACCCAATTTTTGAAAAAATATCTAAAAATTGAAAAACATAATTTATCTACCTGAATATGCATAAATTTGTCAAAATAAGGTATATATGGATGGAATATGGTTGAATTTTATGGAAATTATGTGTATTTTAATAAGTAAAATTTGATAAAAAATGAGGGCCAACATCTCCCCCTTGCTGATTTGCAAGCGTGTCCTCATGCTTGCTTTCTCCTCTTTGACCTTTCGAGTGCTGATGTCTCTATTGACTCTGATCTTGTACCTATAGATGTTTTGGCCTTGGCTTGTGCTGCTCGAAGAAATATAGCAATCCTTTCCATTTCCTCATTTTCTCTGCTTCCTTAGGAATCGAAATTGAACTTCACTGCATGCATTTAAGGCTCTATATAGATTTCACAATCTTCTGCTCTTGCAATTTGATTGATTGATTTATTTATTATTATTGTTATTATTATTTTACCAACAATCCATCTCTAGCAATGAAATCAAATTTTTTTTCTTTGTCGTAGTAGTTTATCCCCAAAATTGATTTTTCTTTGCTTTCAATTTCTGTCTTCTGTCTTCTGCTGCAATTTCTGTGTCTTCTGAATGAAGAATAAAAGGCCCCAAAAAAAAATATTCAGTGTACATATCCTCATTGTTCTGTAAATTGATTTTTAAATCTCTTCTTTTTGCACACTAAAATTCCTTCATTCTAGTGTTAAAAGAAGTTCTCTGCTCTTTAAAAACTGATAGAAATTTTTCTCTCTGATTTTATAGCCATCACTGGAAAATGGTGCAGCTTTCCTCGAGGATATATGCTATAGAGAAACACTTTAAAAGGATTTGAAAATCTTGCAGGGAAAGCCAACACAAATAGTGTACCAATTATCATACATATTAATGCTTTATTTGAGCCCACATACTTTGAAGGACCAATGAAGGATGTCAATCTAGAAAAAAAAAACTCACAATGTAGGTGAAACTGTATTGCATCAAGGTGATATGTATATCCACTCAAAACAAAAAGGCCAAGGAAGTATGCTTGGAAGAATATAAAAAATTCTCAAGTAATCAACCTGCCTAAGAATGCAAGCATATCTGGTGTAGGCAATGAGTTGTAGGTAACTGGATTGATTCCCATCAAAAGCGCCAACTTTGATGCACTTTTAGTTAAATAGGTCCCTATATTTACAATGTGAACATGTTCCATTACAATTTGAATAGCGTATTTGCCGGATATCTCAACGTACAATTAGTAGTAGACTCTGGTGCACATCTGATCTGATTTGGACACAATATTCTTGTGAGATCTCTAAGTTAATAACTCGTGTTTAACGACATCATCCTTTAATTAAAATTATTTTTGATATCTCTCAGGATTCATTTCTTCGTAGCTGGAAAATTCGATTTGACTGATGGCATAGTTTAGAGTTTAAAAGTGGCAATGCCGGTTTTAAATAGTGACAGAAGCCTAGTTTGTAACTAGAATTTCGTGTGACACCTCTTACACAATCTCGAGTTTTCTTAACCACAAAATATGCTCAAGACTCAGAAAAATCCGGAATTGAGAATCGATCTCCTTACCTAGCTCTTCTGCGTGATTCCTGGGGTTTGTTGAAGGGTTTTAATCCACTCGACGCATAGGGAACTTGACCTTCAACTCTGCGTTAAAACCGATGCTCAACCTCTCTATTTTTCCACAAATTCCTCACTTATTTCTACACCGCTCTTACTTAGCTTTGGCTTCTCTCTTTTAACAATGTTCTCAGCGTTTTCTTAGTTCCGACTTCTTTCTCGAGGTGCTATTTGTCTGCACGGCATTAACATCCTTTTCTTGAGCTTAATTTGAGTCGTGACGGTGAAAGAAGTCATAATGTAGGTCTCGATTATGAAAAAACACAATACAGAGCAATGTAATGGCTTTGCACAACATTTTGAACTCGTTTGACCATTTCATTATGCCAACTCACCTGCATACTGTACCTACCATGGTTGCATCCTCTCTGTGGCTCTACGGTGTACATGCCTGTCTTGTCACTGCTACATCGTATCATTTATCATGGCCGCTTCATTATATTACATGCCCTTCAATATACTTAATGCCCACTTTGTTTACGTCTTTTCCTTTTGCATGTTTGATTTAATTCTTTGCATATATCTTAGGCATATACCTTAGGCATTTTAGAATCATGCTTAGCACTCATACTTTAGACTTTGTCATTTTATCTCTTATGTCCTTAATTTGTTTTAAAATGACCATACGATAGGTCATTTAAAATCAAAATTTTACTATGACATTAACCTTTGTGTGGTTTATGCAGGTCAACAAAATTCTCTAAGGGGAAAAACATTGAGTCCTTATTTCTAAAAAAAAATGCTCATAAAATATGTAGGGATGGATAAAGTTGAATTTTTTAATGTAGGGGTGTATAGAATGAATGTATGAAATTGAAATTGTTAATGTAGAATATATGGTAGGATAATGGATATAATAGGATTATGACACAGGTAGGTTAATGAATGTAGGATGTAGGATGGCAAATGTAATATGATGCAAATCCAAGTTAAATTAGTTTAACAATTCTAGAAACTAGCACTTGGTCATTTTAATAAATGACCTGACGGAACGTCGAAGGGGACGACGCGAAAGCAGCACGGACTTGGTCATTTTGGTCTTAAAATGAATTATAATTCTTGAACATGTCTTATTAACATTTTAGTCTTAAATTTTTTAACTCATTTAAGGCAATTTCACATTAAAAATATTTAAAGCAATATTTCAATTTGTAATTCATTTTAAGACAATTTCACATTAAAAATATTTAAAACAATATTTCATTTTTTTAATTTATTTTAAACAATTTCACATTAATTTTTTTTAAAACAATATTTCATTTTTTAATTCATTTTAAAACAATTTCACATATATATATATATATATATATATATATATATATATATATTTCATTGTTAAAATTTTGAGAAAAAAGAATACACTAAGTAAAACATTTCCTCAAAAACGCAATGGAACAATTCAATGCTGTGCTTTCTCAGTCACCTTTGTTTTGTATTGTCTGTCTCTTTTTCCCAACTTCTTATCGATGCCTACAAAGTTTCAAAACTGAGTTGGGGTCACTTCAAAATATGATGTGGGTGCAGGATGAATTTGCCTATTCATTGATTTGAACAATTGTATATATTGTGTCTGGTTGTCTGATACCATGTTGCATGAACTAATTCATTACAGTTTGTCCTTCATAGCAATATAAGAAATAGCAGTACCCATTAAATTGGTTTCTAATCTTAGATCTCACAATTTTAAGTTGCTTTCAACGTTAATAAATTAGTTTGTATGGTAGTTCTGCAATCATTTTTCCAATTTTTATTTTATGATGCTGGTAAATAGAGAAGAAAAGCATATGTTCGGCTGGGGACTCTTATGGCAGTGCTGTCATACCTAGACTTTTTCTCCACTAGTGTTCAGGTGGTTTATCGTAATTGAAAAATAATTATATCAACAAATCGACAATTTTTATCCAAAAATCTACTGAAGCCGTAAACATTCAATGCTCTTGAAACTTTTTTCAACCGTAGGTTTTAACCCCTAATTTAAATTATCTACACATGAATCTTATAACAGAAAATAAATAATAGCGAGAGCATAAAACATAAAACAGATAAACACAGAGATTTTCCCCCGGATCCCAAATCGGGACGACCAGCTTGATTTTTCATTATATTCCTTTTAGTGTTACAACACATATATATACATGCCGGAGCATACATAAACCCCAATCCATTAACCCTTGATTAGAACATAACCGTAGTTCCCTTGACCGGATCTACAAAAATACCAGGGGCCGAAAACCATCGAACCCCAAAACCATGTGCAAAACCATGCACAAAACCATGGGCGCATCCGCCTATGAGTGGGTCCGCACAAAACCTTTTTGGCCGGGCGCCGCCCCCGACCCCAACAAGCAAGGATCGCTCGCCCCTCGTGACCCCCCCGCCTACGCCCCGACGCAACATACACACAGAAGCAATCATGGAAAGAATATAACACATACCCAACATTCTCCCACTCGTTGTTTTCTTTCCACAGTGGGGCCGCCAGAGAGCTTAGTCATTGGGCCAATTTCAACACCCATTGTTTCTCTACACCAAGAGAACTTCTGAGTGCTCACAGACTTTGTCAATGCATCTGCAACATTCTTCAAAGTGTCCACCTTTACCAGCAACACCCTTTTAGCTTCAACCATATATCTCACAAAGTGATATTGAATATCAATGTGCTTTGTCTCTGAATGATAAGCAGGGTTCTTAGCCAAGAAAATTGCACTTTGGCTATCACAGTCTATCCTTATAGCTTGCTGCACCAACCCCATACTTGAACACAATCTCTGCAACCAAACTGCTTTCTTGCTTGCATGAGTGGCTACCATGTATTCTGCCTCTGTAGTTGAAAGAGCCACTACGTACCGTCTTACTCATCCAACTGATCGCGCCTCCAAATAGGCTAAACACATACCCACTTGTAGACTCTTTGGTCCAGGCTATGTACCTAGTTCCGCATCAAGACCCAGCAGCCAGTCCAACATTCTTTCCAATCCTGGTCCTCCTTGGTAGCACAAGCCATAATCACTAGTGCCATGTAAATATTTGAAAACCCGCTTCACTGTCGTCCAATGCTCCTTCCCCGAGTTTGACATAAACCTGCTCAATACTCCCACTGCATGTGCAATGTCTGGTCTAGTACAGACCATTGCATACATCAGGCTACCCACTACACTTGCATATGGAACACGGGACATATCCTCCTCTTCTTCTTGTGTCTTGGGACATTGTTCAACAGATAGCCTTACACCTACAGGAATAGGAAATTTCACCGGTTACTATCCCGTACATTGAACCCTCGAAATATAGTCTCGACATACTTCCTTCCGGTTTAACCGCAGCTTCGCCCGATCTCTCTTAATTTCCATGCCCAAAATATAATTTGCAACACCTGAATCCTTCTCATGTCGAATTTGAGGAATGGGGCTTGGGTCTTCAAATCTTGGATAATTTCTTTCGTCATTTCCAATCAACAACATATCATCCACATACAAGACCAAATAAATAACACTTCGTCACCAATTAATTTAAATAAACACAAGTTGATCCTCCTTGCCTTCGGGTGAAGCCAAGTCCCCGTATATAGGTATCAAATTTCTGATACCACATCCTTGGTGATTGTTTTAACCCATACAGAGACTTCTTCAACCTGCATACCAGTTCTTTCTTACCCTTCACCACAAAGCCTTTAGGTTGCTTCATGTAGATCTCCTCTTCTAGATCCCCATGAAGAAATGTTGTCTTCACATCCATTTGTTCTATCTCAAAATGAAATGTGCAAAGCAGTTAGCCGTATAAAAGTAACTAATAAAGGAATCTTTGCAACAGGAGAAAAATATCACCAAAATCAATCTCTTAAGACCAACAATCCTTTGCTACCAACCAGGCTTTTTATTTCTCCAAATTTCCTTCTGCATTCATCTTCTTCTTAAACACCCATTTTCTGCCAATGGGTTTCCTTCCGTACCTCTAACTCCACCAGATCCCATGCATCATTTTTGTGCAAGGATGCCATTTCATCAACCATGGCCTCCTTCCAAAGTTTTCCATCCTCTCAATCTACCGCCTCCCGAGCGCTCTCCGGGTTCATCATCAGTTATAGTTAAGGCAAACTCCGACTGCAGCGTATGGACTATACCTTTCTGGTTGCCTTCTTTCCCGAACTGATCTTCTCAAAGTTGGAGTTTGTGGCTCTTCATCTTCTGAGTCTTCTTCTATTGTAGAGTCTGATTCATCCTCCTTTAGCTCAAGCTCTATCTTCTCAGGTTCCTTTGGTAGGACTTCATGTTTAACAACATCTTTCACTTCTCTAAACACCACATCTCGGCTGTACACAACCTTCCTTGTTTCTGGGTTCCAAAGCTTGTAACCCTTTAAACCATCCTTATACCCAATAAAGATGCACCTTTCGGATTTATTATCCAACTTGGTCCTTTTCTCCTTTGGAACATGTACATATGCATCACATCCAAATACCCTTAGATGTGAAAGAGAGGGTTTCTTACCACTCCATACCTCATGTGGGGTCTTATCCTCCAACGCTGATGAAGGTGATCTGTTAACTAAGTAACATGCAGTCTCCACTGCCTCTGCCCAGAATTCTTGTCCTAACTCGGTACCACTGAGCATGCTTCTTGCCTTTTCCATCAACGTTCTGTTCATTCTTTCTGCAACTTCATTTTGCTGAGGTGTGTATGGAGTAGTCTTCTGCCGTGCTATACCACACTTCTTACAGAACTCTTCAAATTCCTTCTTGCAGAACTCCCCACCATTATCTGTCCTCAGCGCCTTTATCTTCTTCTCTGTCTGGTTTTCCACCAGAGCCTTAAATTTTTTAAATCTGTCAAAGACTTCAGATTTCTTCCTCAAGAAATATATCCATGTATTCCTTGAGAAGTCATCTATGAATGAAACATAGTACACAGACTTTCCCAGTGATGGAACTGACACAGGTCCAAACACATCACTGTGCACAAGTTCTAATATCTTGCTCGCCCTCTTAGCACCAGAAGGAAAACTCACCCGATTCTGCTTCCCATATACACAATGTTCATAGAAATCAAAATCCAGAGAGAAATTAGACATACCTTCTACCATACCATTTCTATACAGTATCCGAAGGCCCTTCTCTCCAATATGTCCAAGCCTTTGATGCCATAGCATGGTTTTTTCTCCAGAGACAGCTAGGCTTTCCGCTCCACTTTCAGGAACCACATAACTGTTACACCCATCAATAACAGTGCTACCTTGTAGCTTTTACAGAGTTCCAGTCCGAACTCCCCACATTAATACCAGTGCTCCCCGAACCATCTTGCGGGCATCTTTCTCGAACACTGTTTTTACACCTGCATCATCCATCTTGCTTACAGAAATCATATTTCTGGCCAATGCGGGAACATGCAGAACACCAGGAAGTGTTCTAATCCTTCCACCTTGTAGCTTCAACTTGAATTTTCACGTCCAATGATTCTGGCCCTCCTATCATCCCCTAGGAAGACATCACCACCATCATATTTCTCATACTCGCAGAACCACTCCCTATGGGGAGTGAAGTGAAAGGATGCACCTGAGTCAATCAACCATGACTCATGATCTACATGTGTATTTGAAGAAGAAACCAAATACACATCCCCACCTTCATTCGAGGTGGTTTTTGCCTCTGCAGAAGGAGCATCATCAGATCCCTTTCCTTTCTCAGGAGCTTTAGATCTGCAGTCCTTTTTGTAGTGCCCTTCCTTTCCGCATTTCCAGCACACCTTTACAAACTTTCAAGGAGATTTAGATCTCCCTCTAGATTTAGATCTCCCACTCGAAACCTTATTCTTGTTTCTATTTTGGGACCTTCCTCGTACAGATAAGGCATCTCCATTCTGACCCTCCATATTTCTCCGTCTCATTTCCTCCAACAGCAAGGCTGAGACAATATCATCAAAATTCAAGGTAGTTGTATTGCTACCTATTGCAATAACCAGACTGTCCCACGAGTCTGGTAGAGAACACAACAAACTGATGCACTTATCTTCATCTGAGATTTTAATATCAACAGATGACAGCTGACTTACCACAGTATTGAAAGCGTTCAGATGCTCTGTCACCGAGTCTCCATCCTTCATCCTCAGGTTATACAGCTTTTTCCGCAGGAACAACTTATTCACCAGAGACTTAGATTGGTACAAAGTCCTAAGTTTTTCCCACAAATTCTTCGCCATAGCTTCCCCAGATACATTCAACAATACTGAATCTGACACACACAACCGTATTGTGCTCTTAGCCTTCCGATCCAGTTTCTTCCAGTCTTCATCTGACATTGCCGTTGGTTTAGTACCTGGATCTACCGCGATCCACTGATCTTTATCCACCATCAGATCCTCCATCTTGAGCTTCCACAACTCAAAACTCTGACCATTAAATTTCTCGATCTCTATCTTTCCGCCGCTCGCCATATTCTTTCACCGCAAGAATCGATCCCACAGATCTCCCACTGAAAAGGGGTCTACCCGGGCCCGAGCAAAAAACCCTCAACCGCAAGGCGTCCCCTTGAAGCCGAAACAACTTCGATACCAAATGCTGGGTTTAACCACGAACGAGAAATTATACGCACACGAATCTTATAATAGAAAATAAACAATTGCGAGAGCATAAAACATAAAACGGAATAAACACGGGAGATTTTCCCACGGATCCCAGGCGGGACGACCGGCTTGATTTTTCACGGTATTGAAGACATTCAGATACTCTGTCACTGAGTCTCCATCCTTGATCCTCGGGTTATACAACTTTCTCCGCAGGAAAAATTTATTCACCAAAGACGTATATTGGTGCAAAGTCCCTAACTTGTCCCACAAAGTCTTCACCGTAGCCTCCCAAGATACATTCAACAATGCGAATCGACACACAACTTCGTATTGTGCTCTTAGCCTTCCGATCCGATTTCTTCCGGTCTTCATCGACATTGCCGTTGGTTTAGTGCACAGGTCTACCGCGATCATGATCTTTATCCACCGGCGGATCCTCCATCTTGATTGGCTTCCACAACTCAAAACTCGACGTGCCATTCTGCCGATCTCTATCTTCCGCCGCTCTGCTTTGCTTTCACACATAAAGAATCGATCCCGTAGATCTCCCAGCATACCAGGGTCCTACTACCAAATGAGTTTTAACACGAGCAAGTCTCACACCTGCAACGAATCTTATAACAAAAATAAACAATTGCGAGAGCATAAAACATAAAACAGATAAACACAGAGATTTTCCCCTGGATCCCAAATCGGGACGACCAGCTTGATTTTTCATTATATTCCTTTTGGTGTTACAACACATATATATACATGCCGAAGCATACATAAACCCCAATCCATTAACCCTGGATTAGAACATAACCGTAGTTCATACGACCGGATCTCGACCGTTGCGGGAGCAAAAAACCACATTTAACCCCAAAACCATGAAAAGCTGCAAAACGCGCACAAAACCATGGGCGGATCCGCCTATGGTGGACACGCTGCAAACCAATTTTATTGGGGCGCCTGGACCCCAACGATGGGGCCTTGGCCTAGGCATTACATTACGCTCGGTACAACATGCAGTAGTGGGGCTAATCATGGAAAGAATATAACACATACCCAACATCAACATTCTAAAGGAACCATCTTTAAAGAGTAATTTATTTCAAAATTAAAATTTATAGGTTCTTTTATCCATGAAATGACTATTGAAATGCACTAGAGGGTATTTTTCTTTAACATAAATGGTTATAAATTTGTTTTAGAATAATGCTCTTGCCAAGCCGTCCAGTAAGATGATACAAGGCAATATTAAGTCTGAAATGAAAATTGTTGAACAAATTATCAAAATGTTGAGACTACCATCTACAATAGCTGCTAGGTTAAAAATTCCAGATCTGTCACTTTCTACTCGATAAGTGTTCAGCCGTATAAACTGTCCTAGCAAAATAACAACTTTACAAAACATTACATGTTTCAAAAACCAACAGTGAACAAGCTCACCGTGGGCTTTCAAACCATTACCGGATTTAGTTGACTGAATGACAGGAGATTGTTTTGTACCTTGAGCTGACCGCTGCTCCACAGTAGCATCCTCCTTATCCATCAGGGTGGGTTGCTACATATGAAGCAACTGAAGGGAAGGGTGAGCCTATGATGGTTTCCTCCTATTGACAATCTCTCTTTGTATCTACTCAAACCTGGCTTGCAGCATATCCATTCTTTCAATTAGCTCTCCAATCTTTAACTGAGTCTATCTGAAAGTTGATTACAATAATTTTCCTTTGCATTGCCTTTGAGCTTTCAATGCACTTGTCTCCTAGTCTTCCATTTAGCCTCCCACTTTCCGGAATGCAAAGAAAAGCAATTTTGTGCCTCTTCTACATTTCTCACATTACTGGATGCCTCTGTGTAGCTTTGAGGACTCACAAACAGTACTTCGGTCTGAATGGCCATGTGGATTTTCCATGTTCCCACAAATCAAGCCTAAATCTGTGTGCTGGTTTGGGGCTTGATGATCGGGACTGTATGTGGGTTAAGAGGAAATCAAATAGACAAGTAATCTTCAAGCGAATGGATGGTAACTTCAAACAATTTCCAAGCATGTTGACGGTTAATACCATACGTTAATTGCTACCCCATTCTTTAAAAGCCCATAATTAACACAATACCTGTTGATAGAAATACTTGTGACTCGTTCACGTTGCGCATGCATCCAAACTTAATTTTCAAGTGTGTTGTGTGGTTCATAGAAGATGGTGCAATATTGAAACAACCCCCACCGCCTCCTCATCCCCTTCCCCCACCCTCCCATTCTTTAAAGGCCCTTAAATAGCACCTAACCAGTTATTCATGCTTTCACTTCAACTATTATGCATTTATGTAACCATCAAATTGCACCCATTATATATATGGTTAATGGTTAAACATTGCCATATCAAGAGCTATCATTATATCTTAAAAACATAACAACTATCTGATCTGTTTACTGGTATCCAGCATCACAGAGAATGAACAATAGAAAAATACATCATCACCATACAACATAAAAATAACAGAATTTTTAAAGGGGACTCATTCAATTTATGTCCAAGATAACCCAGTATATCATTCATAATCGTTCTTCAGTCATGACATTGTAATATCCCAAAGGGATTTCTGTCCTTAAGGTTTCTATGTTGGCTAGGGTTTCTAAGAAATCAGATTATTCACAGCAGCGTACATTTTTCTATTTATCAAACAATAAGCATACATCTATATAATGCATGAATATAAAAGATCTTCACAGCAAGATAATTGTTCACAAGTCACACTGAATTTAGGGCTGACTGTCCAATGAACCATTAATCCACCAGTGAAATTCTGTTTCTACTGACAGTGTTAATAGATCAAGAGTATATTGTATCCCACCTATTCAATTCTCTGAACAGACCACTGATTTTCCACTAAAAAATTGTACACACTACAAAAGTTTGCTTTTGCATGGACTATCCAAAACTGCTTTGCTGATTCCAAGCTCTTTTGGTGGGGTCTCCTTTTATTGCTGCACAGCCTTGGCCAGGATACCCTAGTATGCACTTGCAACACCGGGCCAGTCAGACACAGCCAATGCAGGCACAGGAGGGATTGCACTAGGTTCAGGGACCCCCATTGCGCATTTGGAATATCGGCACCCCACTGATCTCCTGGAAGGATGAGAGAAGGTGCTACATATTCAGCGATATATTCAGCAACAGGGGCATCTTCCTCTTCGTGATCCTTAGTTTCGTCCACCTCTCTGTAGAGGAACAAATAAACCTGCAACATACCAAGTAACAAATACAATGTACAACTAGATTCTAAATTGACTTAACAAAACGAGTAATAAAATCCATATGCACAAATTATTTAATAACGAAATTGGAATTATAACCACAAAATATGCAAGCACTTACCGTGATGTCCCATTTATGACCGGGAAGGATGGTTCCTCGCATCTGCAGCAGAACCATTCTTGCAAGCATCCAAAAAAGGCATCCAATGCTATGTTTTCCCTTCTTGTTGGCAGGTATCCCAATATCCACATGTTTCATTGGTTAATCTGTGTCACATAAAGCAATGGTTGGAATATTACCTAGGACCACTTCTCTTATGGGCTATAACAAACATCCAAAGATTAGAAAAGGCGCGAGACATGAAAGGATCAAGAACTTGTGTGGAACAAAAAGGCAGAAAAATGCAGAGCCATTACCTGTTGGTCAGTCCTTGGATCAGTGAGGATCAACAAACGATGCTCGTTAAACGAAGTCTGCATATGATTTGTAAGCATTCTAGGAGTGTGCCTGCCGGCTATTGCATGTGCTCCAGATGTATTGAGAAAACTTAAAGACGACACGCTGCCCATATGGCCTTGTGGACTGGACAATAATATCCTGTGGGTTTTCAATTGCAACAATCACCCTTGCAGCAAGCTGAAGCTTTTCCCAAGTCTTACCTAAATTGATGATGAATATCCCTATCAACAAAGACTAATAAATTGCTTTTAGTAAATTCTTGGAAAGTGTGACGTCACTGTATTATTCGAACTGATATCAATCTCTCTGATCAGAGAGGCATTTAAACACAAGATCCCTATCAACAAAGACAAAAAAAAATTGCTTTCAAAAAATTCTTCCAACAACAAGAAGTGTGACATCCTACTCGAACTGATCTCGATCTCTGATCAGGGTAGAACAGATAGCAATCTAAACACAATATGCTAAACCTAAACATAACATATCAAAATCGGATGCAACCATAATAGTCTTTAAAAGGGCACCCCATGTCTTTTTATGCTTTCTATGGCTTCCTATATCATTGGCATTTTAGTTAGCATTAGGTCATGGGTTTTTATACGGGTAACAGAGGCTTTATGCAATGAAAGGACAACAGGGAAAAATATAAACGCTGTAAAATTTGCAACACTGCAGACGAGAAAATAAATGATTTTACACCGGTGTATAATAGGCCATATATCTACTGAGGACATCTACCAAATTTGGGCAAGAATAATGTGATCAAATTGTTTTTTTTTCTCGTACTGATACGATCTATTTTAAAGGAGCAAACAAAAGGAGCACAATCTTTCCGAGACTTCCACACCAATTTTATTACACTGAACAACCCAAAACGGAGGGCGCTACATTCTGCACACAGAGTAAGATTATTCCAGTACTAACAAAGGAAAAATAGAGATAAGGGTCGGTTACCATCGGAACGCCTCTTGTACACCTAACGCTCCATCTGAAAAGCGCAGTTTTTCGTGTCGAGATGAACATCGACAGCAAGCATCATCTGAATATCTGCCTCCTTTTGAGACAAACCCCCTATCTTTTGCGCCACTTTCAGATCTTCCGGTTCCTGCACACTTCACTGTTACTCTCCCCTTCCTCCGAGCTTTTGCAAAACCTAAAGCATGAGAAAGCCCTGGAGGTTGTAATTTTCTTACTCCGATGATTCTTTCCATAGTGGATACGTGGAAGAAGGAAGAAAGTCAAACAAAATTATTAAGCCAGATTCAGGCCTGAAACCAATTCAGAGGTTTAATAAGTCGAAAATTCAAATGCAGAAATTATACCCAAAAAAGATGAAATTCTGAAACATTAAAATGCAAATGGGAAAAGTAAAGTAAATGAAATACCTCTCTTGGGGTTTGTATAATGCTGTTGCACACGAGGGAAATAACTCAGAACAATAATATTCATTCACGCCATGAGGGTAATCTATGTTGCAGAGCAAAACCCTGTGGAATGTCTGTATAATGCTGTTGCACACGAGGGAAATAGCATATTGAGGTTTAGCATATTCTTACTTTTCCCAATACAACCAAGATTCCACTCTGCCCGAATAAATTGAACTTTAATTTGAAGAAAAATAAAAGTAAAGGAAAAAACTTTAAATGAACATTTCAGAATATCACAAAGTTATAAACCTTAATTCTAAAGAAAATCCAACATTTTATGATATCCCAAAGAAATAAATAAAGAAAATCATCTTAACAGGACCATGATTGTGATTATTTTCTCTGAAAGTTATTCCCTGCGAAAATGATGGCCTGATTGAGACACATTCGTCAAATGTACTGGACAGATCTAAAATTTTTGGAATATAGTCATCACCAATATACAAAGGAACTCAATTCGAAAATGGTAAAAGCTGCAAATAAAATGTGTTCACAAGAGTAGACCAATGATAATCCAAATATGGAAAATTTCAGTCACCAGACAAAAACATCGGTGACATGCAAACGTTTTTATACTCAAAAAAATCCTGGAAGATGACTGGTTCAATGAGCCAGTTAGAAAAGAATTCAATTTCCACAAATGTGAATGATACTTCTTTATTAAGAATCATCATCAAACAAGATATCATAAATGAGAACAATTTTTTACTTTATGTAGCTTTGTCATGAGAATTATGTTTCACTTCAAATGGAGAACTATATTCTCAACCTGGATTTGGATTACAAGAGGTTGCAATATGCTCAGAGACTATGCAAGCATATTTAATTTGACCATAAGTTCAAAGGGAGGAAGCACTGGCAATGATTTGACCATGGCCTCACTCAAAAGCATACAACTTAAAAGCTTGCTACCAGTGAGCAACAGTTTTTTCTGTGTCCAGAGTTCATCTTAGGGCTTCTTTCAACAGGATAGATTTCTTCACTAAATCACATTCATCACCATTTTCAGAACTTTTAAAATAGTAGGAAGATAAGATTTACAATATATCTTCAAGGTAGGAAAAACAGGGATTTTATTTCATGTAAAGAGAATTAATTGCATCTCAAATTTACCAGTGAGCAGAATTTACATCAATAAAGACTCAAGGAATGCGAATGGAAAAAATCAAAACCTATTACTGTACAAAATAACTTCCACACCCACAAAATTTCATTTGTATCCATGATTCCTTGGCCCAACATTCTCAAAAATTCATAGGCATAGATATATATATTCATATAGATCAAAGTACAGACAAATTGATATGATACATCAAACATAGGCACTTACTGAGGGAGAAAGACGAAACAACAGGCCTTCTTCCGGGCAAGTACTATCTTAATATTTTAAAACAAAAGGTCACAAACAATTAGTCAAAGTTCATAGGCTGTTGTAATCACCAACAAAATGATGAGTTGTGCCATGACCAGTAAATTCTAATAACAATTTTGTGAACAATAATGCTTCTAGTATTTATACTGTTCGCACAATTCAAAATAATCCGTCTCAAAATTATCAGCATGCACATTGTTTCCAAACAACGGAAGAAAATGTGGCCTCATCTCAAAACAAATGATTTTATTCAGATCACAAAATTTCATGTCATTAATTAAAAAAAAATCCTAATGCCACTTAATAGTGCAGTTTGAAAGAATGACCTGAAGTTCCTGCTTGGCTGCAGATACCAGGAGGACCTGTCCTCAGCAAAGATACTGACACTTGCTCTCAAATAGCAGTTGAATAGTCACATGAGAAGAAACCTGCAGTATACATCCAAGATAAACCTGAACAATACGAACTAGGGTCTCGATTCAGCGCAGTTGGATACAAAAATATTCAAATGGTGGTAACATAGAATAACTAAATCTTTTAGAATGATTTTCAGATTTCCATTGTACCGTGAAATTACAGTATTATAATAGTACATGAATGGAAACAAATTATTTGGTGAGAGCCACAGTAAGAACAGAGACCCACGAACAGTCTGCTTCAATCGCTTCAGGTTATGCACATAGAAGAGTGTAGCAGTAGCTGACTTTAGGCTGAAAGTAATCACAAAAAATAGAAAGCGAAGGGCTCATTTCCTCTTTAACATATTACAATTATCGCTCAATGGGTTCTGATAATTTGATAATGAACATCAACATTCGTGTTGTTGAGCTTGAAGCACTTTAGTTCCTCAGTCACCAATCCAAGAACTTAGAAGTAGAATATGACACTATCTCTAGTATTTGAAACCCCATTTATACACCTCCAGATCCAAACCATTTCAACGGAGAATATCATGTGTCCCATGTTTCACAGACACTGGCATTCACTAGTGTCTATATTCGAGCCTTGTGGGTTGCACAACACGTCCAAAGGGGGAAATGCCGAAAAACAAACACTTTGTGTAAAAGTATTGGAAATTCTCCATGGAAGAGGTGATGAAGGAGCTCAAATTCAGACACACTAAGACTAAAGCCTCCTGTTGTACAACTACATAAGATTGAAGGCCCTAATGACAATTTCAAACCCCAAATTCACTAAATCAATGTCCCTCGCTTTTTTAGTCCAGAGCAAAAACACATACTTTCTAATTCCTAGCATGGTTGAAAACACCCACGACAGCCACTCAGCTCGAAACAAGTCTCTCATGAAGCTCCTTAATTTAAATTTTAAGTGGAAACATCCCTTTCTAGAAGGCCTAAGCATATCTCAGAATTCATCCATCTCCCAATTAGAGCTGATCAGCCAACATCCTGCACAACCCCTTTTAACCTTAAAATGCACATTGTCCAATTCATGGAACAGAGCAGAGGACCCTGTCAACTTCCTCTTCCCAAAGTGTAACCATCAATCACTTCCTCTTAAAAAGTTTGGTCTGCAAAGTGAGAACTGAAGCAAAAACCAAGAAGGCCGATGCATGGTCAAATGTAGACTGGACAGGAGCAGCAGTAAGAACCCCACAGACAAAAATAGCAACAGCATTGCTTCCATATATATGACAGCCAACGGGGAACCTTTTGTAGAAAATCACAAGCCATGCCGTCTTCTTTCAGACACAGATCCAGATAATAATAATAATATAAAAAAAAACAGAGACCATGTGGACCGACTTGCCAGGGCCTGCTATTTGATGCTCAAATAACTGTAATTCACCAAAACCAAAAATGAAAACAGATCAATGGTGAGATTCCCAACACTTAGGGCAGGAAGACTCAAAGCTAAGCATTGGAGCCTCTGGGAGACTGCAGCGGAAACAGGGGCAACAGCTCCGGATCCCTTTCCCTTGGCGTTTGAAGAGGCGAGGGATGCAAATAGAATCCCTTCTCCGCAATGGCCCTCTCCTCCTGTGAAATCGAAGATTCATCGCACGACGTCTAATTGGAGGGGAAATCAAAGGGGTCAGAGCCATGAGGGTAATCTATGTTGTAGAGAAAAACCCTCTACAACATGAGGCTAATCTATTCGTTCACACCACGAGGGTAATCTATGTTGCAGAGAAAAACCCTCTGATTCCACAGAATTTCCTCCAAAAATTGCAGCGTGTATCTCCTCTGTACAGGGAAGTTCCAAATCGAAAATTACGGACAAATGAACCGACAAAACCCTATGTCTAATTCCATGGCGGACATAGGCCGGGATCTGGAGATCAATTCCAACACTGCTTCAGTACCCGAGCTCCAGAAATCACTTCTCTCGAACAGCATCCCAGACGCACCCGAATCCGACCAGGCCGAGTTTGATCCCACGGTCGCACGCTTGCAAACCATTTTGGTGATGCTGGGACTCGATCATTCTGCCGTGCTCAATACGTTGTTGGCTTGGCTTGTCTTCGTGGTGCTAGGAGCAGTGGTGCGTGCGGTCACCTTGTGGGCAACCAACTGCATCGACTGTCATAAAGTTGAGGTGATTAAGTTTGAAGTGATGATACAGATCTCCGAATCCGGTTTAGCTGCAGTTTCTATGTTGTGCATGGAAGGGGGACGACGCGACAGCAGCACGGACGCGGAAAAGCTGACGCGCGCGGGAAGCAACTGAGAGCAGGAGGGTGGCAGCAACTGCCAAGTGTCAAATTTTGAGAGGCTGGAAGGGCGATAGGTGGAGCACTGAGATTGGCTGGGAGCACTATTCATCCCAGCAAAGCTCATAGTAGGAACACCTTCGGCGTAATTATTTTAAAAAAAATTGAGATTTTAAGAGCAATTTTTTTTCACTTACTGTACTTGTACACCTGTAAAATAACTTGATGTCAATATTAATTGATGATGTCCTTTGGTCAAAATACTAGTTGATGGTTGACGATGTATTCATTATCATAACGATGGTTCTTCCAATATATATTGAAATGTAGAGACTTATTTCTGCTTTCATATTTTCGAATCTGATATTGATTCAAGATCTTTGAATGTTGATGTTGTTCAGGTCCCTTCTACAATTTGTAATTGATGTTTGAGGTCCCTTCTAACATGTACTTCAGATTTGAATGTTGATGATGTTCAGGTCCCTTCTGTAGTGATATTATAAATAATGTTTCAGGTTGCTTCTGTCGTGTAATTCAGCTCCCTTCTGCATAATATTTTCAATGATGTCTTAGATCCCTTCTGCATAATATTTTCAATTATGTATCAGGTTCCTTCTGATTTATATTTTCAATGATATATCAGATCCCTCCTGTCATGTAATTCAGGTTCCTTCTGCAATACCGTTGCTCAAACTATTTTCATAGTTTTATTGCGAACTTCCCCCTTGTTGCTGTTAAGACTTGTCATCAAGTCTTGTATGTCTTGGAGGAATAATTCTGCAAAATCAGACTGAAGTAAACAAAACAAAACAAAATAGAGAATTCATATTGGCCAAACGAGTTGGTTTTCCGATATGAATTCGAGTTTGTATTATGCCAGTCTCCTGGATTTTATAGTCAAACTCTTTTATTATTATTATTATTAACTTTTTTTTTTTTTTTTTTGGATGAAGGTGGGGTATAATGGATTCAGAAAGTATGGAATGCTTATGAAAGTAAGATAGGTTGAAGTCATCATCTAAGAGTAGATGGACATATAGGTAGATAATAGGTCTGGACTTTGGCATGCATGATTGCGGATCTTAATAGACAATATGGTAGATGAATGACATCATGAACAATATGGCTTATGAAAGGCTTATTTGAAAATGGATGTGGCTTTTCATGGCAAAACTTGACTTCTTCTTCTTCTTATTAGCTTCATGTCTTTTACCTCGATCTTGATCATCTTGTAGGGTTGTTGGTGTTGTTGGTTAGCAACTGAAGGCAAGCTTCATGAGTTTTGAGTTTCATTAGATGAACTCAACATCTTGTGAATTCCACTTTACTTTGACTTGAACATTTGTATTCATATTCTGATATATGAGCTAAAAAAAAAATTGACTTTGAAAAGTCCTTTGTCCATGGAGTTCATCTCTTAAATCTTCTTATGACCTGCAAAAACATAGCATCTGCCTGCAATAAAATATTAGACGATGGAGAAAGAGAGGTGTACAGTCTCTCTTATTCCAAAGAATATGTAAAATAATTACAAGCAATACTTGAAAACAAGTCCAAATATGACATACAAAGAAAATGCATTTGTTTACCCCTTGAGAAATGGTGGCCATCCTAGACCTCCTAGTGGTATTTTGTTCACAAAATATTCCTTTTTTGTCAAATTAGAGTGATTCCAAATCCAAGTTGAAGTGAATTCATATGGCTACCTCCAGTATAATTAATTTTTAAAAATAGTTTAAAATTATATGCTAAAAATGATGAGAAGTACTATGTTTGATAGAGCTTCTTGTGAGTTTTTGACTAGACCAACAGTCACTATTTGGAGTGTACCTTTTTCGTTAAAGATTAGATCAATGTGATTACACTTGGAGATTAAATTAGATTCATTTTTTTCTCTCCATTAGAAACAGGTTTTTAAAATCATTAGGTTTGATATCACAAAATTGGTTATGAATAGACCTAGGAGGTAGAGTTTCACTATGTTGATTTTAAGACATGCAGTCACTAAATGTGGAATAAATTTTTCACCTTACCTTAGAATGAGATGATTCAAATTTTTTCATAAACTAGACTTCAATATATATCTCCCTTTGAAACATTTTTTGAAAAGAATATGATTTAGTATGTGAAATATGCAAATGAACAGTGAAGACCTAGAATTTTCACCATTTAGATTTTTCAACAAGTAGTTAGCATTTTGAACATAGTTTTTTCATATGATGTCGGATTGAGCTGATTCAAATTGATTTGGAAACTAGAGTCCAAGGGATATCTTCCCTATGAATTTCATGTAAAAAGGTTTCCATTAGAACCCTCATATCAATACTATACTAAGTCTTTCCTTGAATTTTTTCTTGAAATCTAGTGTTTATTTTGATCATTTTTTTATTTGTGATCCAAATTGAAATTTTCAAAATGGATTTAAAAACTAGATTTCAAGATACACCTTGTTTAAAAACATGCTTTTTAAAAATGATCCTATATGGTTCCCCAAAATAGGATTGTCCTTAGAGCATTTTTTTCATGAAATCCTTTCAAATGAGTATTGAACAATGATGTGAAGAATTATTTATGAGAAAAAGTCTTATTATGAACTCATTCCACCCATTTATATATTTTATTATATTCTATCCTACTCTATTGTATAAAAATAAGTTATTCTCTCAAGTATAAGAGAATTTCCAACGCATCCATTTGCGTAGCAAGATCATAAGTAAACTCATATCTAGGTTTGAAACGTATTTTTTAATGAATGTTTGGACATGAAAATTTATTCGATCATAAAGATTTGATTCTAAGGAATATTGAAAAATAGAGTGGTGTTGTGACCTAATGACTAGTTGAAACCAAGTTTTAAGATGATCAATGTTTTCTTGGCTCTCTTTAGTTGTCATATCACATAGTTCTCCGTGTAGCACTTGTTCAAAATCTTGAATGCACAAGGGATGTGATATACATGCTAGAAATTCTTAAATTTCGGGTTCTAATGTTTGATCTTCATCACATGTGATCCATGACTCATTCACCTCCTTACAAAGATAACTAGAAGAATATTCTAAGTTTTCTTCTCGAGACTTCTTCATGGATGCTTTGTTCCTCTTCTAACTTCTGAAATGAAGATTCATCCCTAGTGATCACTCTAAATTGTGGACAAGGGTTTAAGAAGATCCTTGTGGTGGCATACCCTCTTTCTCTAAATGGCTTCCTTAACATCATGCTTTTTTTAGATCTTGTTTTGCAAATGGATTTTGTAGTTATCTATTTTTTTGTTGTTTTTGTTGGGGCTTTTGTTTTAGGGATCTACCTTATGTTTAAGCATGAATATCCATAATGAAAAGTGTTTTTATTTTTTTATTTTTTTCATATTTATTTTCTAAAGAATCTTCCTAATTGACTATATTGAAGTATGCTTCCCCGACAACGGTTCCAAAAATTTTGGGTCTGTTTACTGGGTAAACTAACACAAGTATTTAATTATCAATCCGGGTTTGTAAAACTTGGAAGCATGTCCAAAATATATGGATTTCAACTACAGTCAATTTTAGAAGACAAATTATAGAACTTGAAAGAAAATGCATATTACAAATATAAAACTTAACTAAATAATTTCTAATTCAATATGTAATAAGCAGAAGAAGAGACTCCTAACTTAGGAGAATCAGGTTGACCTTCTCTACAATACTACTTCATGAACATAAATAAAAAACACTAATGAACAATAGCTTAAGATGCATAAAATAATAAGAGAAGAGGCTCCTAACTAAGGAGGTCCATGTTGTCCTTATTTATAAGTTCATTCATCATTAATTCCATTGTATGAAAATTGGAAATTCAGAAAACAACTTTAAACAAAAGCAAGGAAGATGAATTCTAGTTTCTATTCTTTGATCAGATAGAAGGAGAGTTTAACTTAAACACTGGTTTGACCCTTCATATGTAGATTAGAATTTAGATTAAGATTCATTAGAAAACATAATATATCATCATACATCTAATTAACTGATTTGAACATGAAGCAAAACTAGTTTATGAAATTTCAACTAAATTAACCAGAAAGTGCACTTAGCTCGGTGTGGGGGCCCTCCACCCTTGCCTCGCACATTGAAATTACTTCTCAGCTACTCAAAATCAATCAATCATTCACTACATGGAACATCAGAAATAAGATAGAACTGGTTTCTTCAATTAACTCACAAATTTCAGAAATATCAAAGTGAAATCATACAAATTCTACACGTTCCAATGGTTCAAAAACTTGGTATAAAAAGAGAAATAATAAACAAACTATGCTATTATGTCTCTAACAACCTTATCTTATCTAATCCCATCCATCTAAGTCGAATTCATCCAATTAGTTACACAAAATATGGGAAAATCCCAAAATCTACTATTTCTGCCCTATTTTCAGGGATTCTTGAAAAACAGGTCATGTTTGTCCAATTTTAATCAGGCTTGTTTTAGCTCAGTTTGACCGAACCAATAGGTACACGTATATCCTTAGTTCCCAATATTTCTAAATATGTGCTTAGTTTGTGTGTAAGTGTCCTGCAAGTATGACTTCAATGAAGCAATTATGATAATTTTCAGTTCTATCCAAAAATACTCTTAAAACCCAATTTTTGCAAAAATATCTAAAAATTGAAAAACATAATTTATTTACCTGGATATGCATAAATTAGTAAAAATAAGGTATATATGGATGGTATATGGTTGAATTTGATGGAAATTATGTGTATTTTAATAAGCAAAATTTGATAAAAAATGAGGGCCAACAACGATATTGGTACAAAAAACACTATGCTAGTGAGACAATAAAATTTGTCATATTGTCCAACTAAAATTGTTTACATAGAACAATGGAAAATTTATCATAAGAGCTCGTAGTTAAAATAACTAATATATTTATTATTCATAGCAATGACATTGCGCTTCAAAAAAGACATCACTACTTTCAAATAACACAAATATCGTTCACCATTCATCAAAGAATAATTACCACATGCCAAACATTGAAAAAACTAATAACATGTGCTATGATAAATAACAATTTATTAGCTTGAAATGGAGAAATAAAATTTCAATTGTATATAGATGACACTATAGAGCTCACAAAATAGAGGGGGAAAAATTCTAACTAACAAATGAACACTACATGAAAAAGAGTTATACAAATTGGAAAATAAGGACAACTTGATTTATGGCAGAAGAAGATAAGAGCACAACTATCTGAATTCTCTTGTACTGTGTTCTTTTAGCACACCAAATTTAATTGAGCATATACAAAAATGAACACATCTATACACATGCAACTGGTTTCTTTTCTGTTTTTGTTTTGATTTTTTTTTTTTTTTTTTTTCGTCTAAAAGAAAAGAATTGCAATATTTACAACAAATGAGAATCCAAGACAATACTATAACAGTGAAGAGGAGAAGATTAGAATATATATAAAGTAGCATAATAAGCATTCTACAGTTACAATATGTCACTGTGCAACTAATGTCTAATGTTCTTATTAACAAAAAACTAGACCATAGTGCCACTGATATTTTGATATAACTCAAATACTACATTGAAAAATGTGCATCTTGCTCTTTGTTTTCATTTGTAGCAGTATAAGCTATTTGATTCAAGATTTACAAGCAAAAAAGATTAAAAAAAATAGCTAATTATTTTTTCAAAAAGAGGAAAAAAATGGAAAGGAAAACATTCTTCATTGTTGTACTGTACCAAATGTTCAAAAAGATCCAAACTAAATGGTTTTTTTTTTTTTTTTTTTTTTTTTGTAATTCTCAAACCTGCAATAAAAGAAAAACTATATGTTAGTGTTACTACAAGTATTTGTGAATTATGAATTAATTAAATATAGAAAATAAAAATGGAAAAAGGAAGAATATGTTAACTGTCAAAATGTACCATCTTGTTTCTTGATCACAACAATTTTATCTTGGCAATAATGTTGTTAACTGTTAAAGTAAAAAATATGTGAATACACAATTTTCTTAAATTGAAAACTGTAGATGATAGACTGTGCATATATTCTTGAAAGCTTGTATTGACAATAACTGGGCAATGTTCTTTTAGCTATGGCATCGATAACATACAATCGATTTTTCTATTCTCTGTTTCTAGTGTGCATTCAACAATGTGCTCATAGTTAAATGATGTGCCATCTTTACAAACTATGCATTTAGTTGTGTTTGCATGGATGAGTTGTTTGGATTTATTGCAAATTCGCTCAAAAGGAGGAGAGAAAACATTTTTGGCCTTCAACAAGAAAACATTTTTGGCCTTCAATACTCCTTTGATCTGTGTTTTTTTTTTGTCCAGGAAAATTGAATTATTAGATTCAAATATGTATTATCAAAATGCAAGATTTTGTACATCAAAGTAAAGCTATTGTTACTTAAACAAAGAAGTTATTATTAAATATACATGTGTTCTTGACGTGAAAAAAGATAATAAATGCATTCTTGCAAATTCATCATTCAATGGCTCAACGAAAGTTGTTGATCCAGATCATAACTGTTGACTGCCTTTCATGTAATTTCTGACAATGTTTTTGAACAAATAGAGTGGAGCCATCTTTGATGCCAATTCATGCTGTATTTTGAGAAAATGTTCTCTATGACTATCGTTTAGTAGAAACTGTAGTGAAACAAATAACATATATTTTTTTATTAAGCAATTTGTGTAAGAAATAATGAGACAATTTCTATCTTGATAACAATGGAAAACAAACACACACAAAAAATGCAGTTTGTTGTGAAACCAGCTCCAAAAATAGAAGAAAAGAGATATCAACACCTTAGAAATAAGCCACTTCGAAGGGGCAACCTCCAATACATTACATGAATGAACAATTCTTGGATGATACAAATGACCAAAACCTCCTTCTATATATAGGAGTCCATGGGCCCATAATATAATCCTAGCTGACCTAACAATAACAATGTAAGGGCACAATAATAACGATATTGGGGTTACAGGGGTACAATAATAACAATAAGGGGGCTACACTATTAACAATAAGGGACTAAACTAGTAATATAGGGACCTAACATGCCCCTCTCCTTCAAGAAAATGTTGTCCTCAACGCTTGAGTAGCTTTGGGTGCTTCTGTATAAAATTCTCATCGTCCCATGTAGAATCTTTAGTGGGTAAATTCTTCCACTTTATGAGATACTCTGAAATTGATCGATTTCGTAGCTGTCGAGTTCTTGTTTCCATGACCGCTTCAGGTTCCAATATGATTTTTCCTTCCTCATCAAGTTCTGGAAATATTGTTTGAACTAGAAGATTTTCACCTATAACCTTCTTTAAGCATGAAACATGGAAAACTGGATGCACTCGCGAAGAAGCAGG
Organism: Pinus albicaulis; assembly: GCA_034641835.2. NCBI lineage: Eukaryota > Viridiplantae > Streptophyta > Pinopsida > Pinales > Pinaceae > Pinus > Pinus albicaulis. The sequence goes on along the minus strand of CM076580.1, from coordinate 949,736,646 downwards.
AAGCTCCAATTTGTATGGCATAGTACCAATCTTTTGCAACACCTTGTAAGGACCATGGTATTTTGGCGATAATTTATTATCCTTCTTAGCTTGCTTGAGGGACATTTGTTTGTATGGTTGTAGCCGTAAAAATACCCAGTCTCCTACATCAAATCTTCTCTTGCTGGGATGTTGATATGCCTGTTGTTTCATTCGATTTTGTGCCAAATTTAGGTTATCCTTTAAGAGTTGGAGAGCTTCTTGTTGATGCTCGATGTGATCTTCCACTGCTTGAACCTTAGAATTTTCTCTTAAGGATGATGTGATGGAAGGTGGATGATATCCATAAAGTGCCATGAATGGGGTCATTTTTGCTGTAGTATGGAAGGAAGTGTTATACCACCATTCAGTGAGAGGTAACCACTTGACCCATTGTGTTTGTTTATCAGATACAAAACAACGAAGATATCCTTCCAAACATTTATTCACTATCTCAGTTTGACCATCAGATTGAGGATGATAAGATGAGCTATGAGCTAATTGAGTACCCAAACAAAAAAATAACTCCGTCCAAAAATTTCCAGTAAAAATGGGATCTCTGTCGCTCACAATTACCTTTGGGTTTCCATGTAGCTTTTGAATTGTGTCCATAAATGTAGTAGCAGATGTGCTTGCTTTAAATGGATGACATAATGCACAAAAGTGTGTGCATATGACCAAGTCTGTCGACTAACATATGATGACACTCTTTCCTTCGGACAGGTAGCTTGTGATAAAATCCATTGCAATCTCCTCCCAACGTTGACTTGGAATGGATAAAGGTTGTAGAAGACCGGGGTCTTAATTGTCTCAACTTTATTTTTTTGGCAAACCAAACATTCCGCCACAAAATTTTGAATATCAGATTTAAGGCCATCCCAAAAAAATTCTTTCTTCACCCTGTGGTAAGTTTTTAAAAAACCCGAGTGTCCTCCTAAAGGAGAAGTGTGCAATTACAAAAGAATCTTTTGTTTTAGTTGGGAATTCTTACAAAGATATAAGCGATATTTTGAATGAGTGTCCACACTTCTTCATCCTTCTTCCATTCATCCCTTGCTTTAGTTATCCAATCTGGTTGGATAATAGAAATGGCACAAAGCAATGCTTCCACCTCTTCATTCTTTCTAGAGAGTGCATTTGCAACAACATTTAGCTTCCCTTTTTTGTAGATTATTTCAAATTCATAACCCAACATCTTTGTGACCCATTTTTGCTGCTCTTCTGAAGATAGCATTTTTTCCAAAAAAGTGTTTAAGACTATCATGATCAGTTTTTACCTTGAAGTGTCTTCCCATTAGGTAAGGTTGCCATTTCTTTAGTGCATGCAATATTGCTAACATTTCCTTCTCATAAATATCTTTTTGTAAATAATTTCCTTTGACTGGACAAATTTCAAAAGCAACGGGTCTTCCTTCTTGCATTAAAACAACACCAATTCCATTTCCTGATGCATCACATTCCACAATAAAGGTTTTTGTGAAGTCTGGTGTAGCTAAGACTGGTGCTAGGCACATTGCCTCTTTAAGATGTTCAAAGGCCTTAGTTGCTTCAAGAGTCCATGAAAATGCATCTTTCTTTAATAATGTTGTTAGTGGTGTTGCTATTCTCCCATAATTCTTAACAAACTTGCGATAATACCCTGTTAACCCAAGAATTCCTCGCAACTGCTTTATGGTTGTGGGGACTTTCCATTCCTTAATGGCTTTAATTTTGTTAGGTTCTACCTTAACACCCTCGTGAGATACAATATGACCCAGATATTCCACCTCTTGTACTCCAAAGAAACATTTGGATGTTTTTGCATATAATTGTTTCTCCTGCAATAGTTTGAGCACCCTGTCAACATGTTCAACATGATCCTTCCAAGACCTGCTGTAGATTAGTATATCATCAAAAAATACTAGCACAAATTTTCTAGGAAGGGTTTGAAAATGGAATTCATCAACCCTTGAAATGTAGAAGGTGCATTGGTAAGGCCAAAAGGCATGACCAAAAATTCATAATGACCCTCATGAGTTCGAAATCCTATTTTTGGAATATCTTCAGTCTTCATTCTAATTTGATGATATCCTGAACGAAGATCCAACTTGGTAAAATAAATTGCTCCATGTAATTCATCCAATAATTCATCAATCACAGGAATGGGAAATTTATCTTTAATGGTGAGCTTATTGAGCTCCCTCTAATCCGGACACATTCGCCATGATCCATCCTTCTTGTGTACCAATACTACAGGAGCAGAGAAAGAACTTTGACTAGGTTGAATTATACCGGCCTCTAACATTTCTGCAATCATACGTTCAATTTCGCTCTTTTGGAAGTAAGGATATCTATAAGGCCTGATGTTTGGAGGAACACTTCCTGGAATCAAATGAATAGCATGATCATGATCACGAATAGGTGGGAGTCCTTTGGGAGTTTCAAACACCTTGGAATGATTGTCAAAGACTTGTTGGAGATCTGCAGAAATAGATGATTTTGATGTTGGAACTTCTAGTGAGCATAATTGTGCAATTACGCCTCGCTGTTCTTTCTTTAGAAGTTTTGTCATGACATTAGAGCTTATTATCCTTCCTGGCTTCCCCGCAATACCCCGTAATTCGACTTCCTTTCCTTCTGAAAAAAATTTCAAGAAAAGTTCTTGAAAATTAAAAGCTACCGTCCCCAAAGATTGTAACCATTGTACTCCTAGTACAACATCAACACCTTCCATAGGAATGGAAAGCATTGGACTAGTCAATACATATTCCCCCATGGTTAGCTTGATATTATGGCATTTTCCAGAGAAATTTATAGTTCCTCCATTTGCAACCATCACTTGACATTCTGGTGCTGGGTATAGGAAACAATTCAAATCCTTGGCTACCTTACAATGAATAAAATTATGGGTACTACCCGAATTAATCAACACTATTACCTTTTTCTTCTTGATATGTCCTTCTATCTTGAGAATTTGAGGAGTGGTAATTCCTGCCAATGCATTACATGATATGGTCAGACTCATTTCTTCTTCTTCTAGGGTTGGTTCTTGGTGTATATATTCTTATTTTGAAGATTCTTGTTCATTTTCTTCTTCCTCTTCACAATCTATGTAAAATAATTTCTTCTCAGCACACTTATGACCTTTAGTGTATTTGCTATCACAACTATAGCAAAGCCCTTTTTCTCTTTTTCTTCCAATTTTTGTGGCGTCAACCTTGTAGGTTGTGGAAGTCTAGCAGTAGCAACACTTCCATCTTTATATATGTGAGTGGTAGGCTTCCTTGTTGCCATAATTTTACATTCAATTTTTCTTGCCAACCTGAATGCCTTTTCCAATGAATCAGGTTCCCAAACGCGAACTTCAGGTTGGATGTTATCCTTTAAAGTCCCTATGAAGACATCAATCCTGTGTTCCTTTGGAATATAAATTACCCTTATATTCAATTTTTGGAAGTCCTCAATGTGCTCCACCAGTAAACCCTTTTGTTTGAGATTTATCATTTGGCTAAATAAGGTGTTGCTTTTTGTATCCTCATAATATGCTATCATTTCCTTCGTAAAAATTGACTAGGTGACAATGTTTTTACGGGAGTAAAGCCATCGATACCATACAAATGTATTTTTTTCTAAATGTAAAGTTGCAATGCTTACCCTTTGCATGTTTTTCACATTATTGAGATCAAAATATTGCTCCATCTGTAGTATCCATGTTACGGGATCCTTGCCATGAAACGTCCTCATATCCATCTTTGGAATATGGTGGTTCTTCCACCCAACATTAGAGTTTATCAAATCATGATTAACATTTATTTTGTTCTCATCATGAGTTTCCTCTACTATCTTTTCGCCATTAGGAAACATTTCTTGTATCAACTTTGCCAAATCATTCTTCATGTTTTCGATGTTGTCTTTCATTTTTCATCGATCTTAGCTTCCATGCCATCCATCTTAGCTTCTATTACCACTTCCATGCCATCTATATTAGCTTCCAAACCATTCATCCTAGCTTCCACACCTTTCTTCAAACCATTCATCTTAGTTTCCATGCCTTTCTTCAGAACTTCCATTTCATTTTTTGTTGCTCTTTGCGATAATGAAATTTAGTGCACTTACTCTTGTAATTTTGATATCTCATGTTGTGTTTATTCGTCTTCATGACTCATAGTAGAGCCGTCTGAAGGCTTAATGGGTGTTTAATTCTTTTTAGGGAGCATTTTAGAACCCAATACTAATATCTATTCTTTAATATGCCCTTGGAATAAATTCAAACTAAGAGACTTATGTAATTCGAAAACAAATACACACCTTTTTCTTGCTTTTGAGGAGCTCGATATTGAAATTGAATTATCTCTGAAATTTCGGATCTTCAATATCTAAAATTCGTCTCTAAATTAGCCCTCTGAATCTTCTTTTAAATGCCACAGGTCTGAACTGATTTGGATTCTTCAAGACAAAGTTATGCCAAATCTCCCACGATGACCTAATTATGGACTAGTTCAGTAGAGCGAACTTGTACGACTTGCCACGTGCCACTGTTTCCTCCTTTGGCTCTAAAATTGATATGCCGAAAACTCTATTCCATGTACTTGCATCTGTTTTTTACAGAATCCCAATCCGACACTCAGAGAGAGAGTTATGACGTTTTTCTCATGATGACCTCTTTGAGATGAAATTCAGGAGCCTGAAAAATACCTAACTTCCACAGACCATATATCCACAAATATTGCGAACAAAGATCTGAAATTTGCAAAGATATTCTTAAGGATTTCGGCTTCACTCTATGAAAATTTCAGCTTCTGAACCCTCGTAGAAAAAAAGTTATAGCGAAAATTCTGCGATTACCTGTTTAGGTTAAATTCAGGAGCCTACAAAATGACCTAACTTCCATAGATCATATCTCCGAAAATATTGCGAACCAAACTCTGAAATTTTACGAAAATTTTCTTTAGGATTTCATCTTCACGCTCTAAAAATTTCAGCTTCTGAACCTTCGTATAAAAAAAGTTATAGCAAAAATACCACAATGACCTGTTTGGAGCAGCGAAACCCTAGAATCCAAACCTCTTATACCAAATGTTGTGAAACCAGCTCCAAAAATAGAATAAAAGAGATATCAACGCCTTATAAATAAGCCACTTCGAGGGGGAAACCTCCAATACATTACATGAATGAACAATTCTTGGATGATACAAATGACCAAAACCTCCTTCTATATATAGGAGTCCATAAGTCCATAATATAATCCTAGCCGACCTAACAATAACAATGTAAGGGCATAATAATAACAATATTGGGGTTACAGGGGTACAATAATAACAATAAGGGGGCGACACTAATAACAATTAGGGACTAAAATAGTAATATAGGGACCTAACACAGTGTCAAAGAAACTATTAGATTTTGTTCAAAATGCAACTAGAACTATTCTAGTAGTGAACTTATAGTTGCATTATTATCTGCAACTTCATCATATTTTATATTGTGTTCAAGTTGCCTGCTATTTTGCTGACAACCTATTATTATTGCTCCTACTGAACCAACTACATATGTTTCATTTGAGACAAGAAGACTATGTATCTTGTATTTGGAGCCAATCTGCGTTTCTTGCAAACCTGTGCAATTGATTCGACTGTGGTTTTGTCCTGCTACACTATGCAACATTTTGTGTCTCCTTATTCATAAATACCATTGTTTCTTATCACAAAATCTATAATTTGAAATCCAACACTAAACATGCCTTGGAACCGCTCTATAAGATTGTTGCTCATGTTCATTGTGATAGTCAGTTGACCATAGCTATCAACCAAATTAGCATGGAGCAATCATGCCTTTGTAGGAGAATTAGGACTTTTAGTTTGTGATGGGCCAAAAATAACCAATAAATCGCCTTCAAAAGTCTTTGGATATGCTCTAGAGCATATTTCATTGATTGATGAGGATGTTGTTTCCATTTTTTTTGCTCTGTTTATATACAATTCCAGAATTATATGTTTCAAAAAATGTTGACATTGTTTTAATGAAAACATGTCATTTGAATATATAAACATTCAGTGCAACAAAAACCTAACTTTTTTTCGTTTTCATGTTGCTTCAATTCTTCTTCGAATAATTGTTTGCTAGAGCTAGTTGTTTCAATGTTATTGTTCCAAATGTCCCGACCAATCATTGCGAGAAAATGAAAATGCAAATTATCAAGTGGGAGACAAATGTAATCTCTAAAGTGATAAATTATATATACATGTATTTTGTTTTTTGTAGCACTATTACGCAAGGTTGGTCTATGTAGTAAATGTGCATAAGTTAGAACAAAGAAAATGCTTTATAAATTCCATTGACAAACACACATATAGTTCATTTCTGGAAATCTATAATCAAGAATCACTATGGTCACATTTCTTTTCTTTTCTCTTTTTTTCCTAAAGAACTTGCACAACGAGTAATAAAACATGAATTAGAAGATAAAACAAACCATACTATTCAGTATATAGAACAAAATGCCACAATGTGATAATGAAAAATATGTAAATTGCATGCCATCCATGACATAAAATAAACTATAGTTATATGAGACAAACTGAACAAATATATGTCAATGGTTCAAAGACTTACCAGAATTTGAAATTTCCATGTTTTTTTTTTTTCAATATTGTTTTTCAATCTTGGCAAATCAAAACATATGTCAAAACTGCACATTTTCAAATGTGACAAATATTGTGACAAGTCAACAATGAAATTGTAGAATATGAACGTTGGCAAAAGGTCTCAAGATGATAACAAAGATATGGCTAGACAAATTGTATGATGATCTGTCCAATAAGCATAAAAAACATGGAAATAAATAGAACTAGTTGAAATATTTGTTCAAAATTCATCTAGCATTAAGCTATAGTCAGTTGTTGCTTTTTTTGTATGAAAATTGAGGCCATTATTTTGCATAAACGAAAGTAGTATTTTTTGTTGATGAGTACTTTGCAACATGTCAACATTGAAATCGCCAACAAGCACAATTGGGTAATTGTTCCATGTGTGCTCTAAAATGAATCCAATGAAATTAATTATTTCTTTAGCGTTTGTATTTGGTGCAATATATACATTTGAAATTGTAATAGTTTTTTCTTGAACATGGAATGTTGCAATTGTTGATTCAATTTGGCTTTTTGTTAAGTCAAATTATTCTCAACCACAATATTTTTTTTTTGTAGTGTGTCATAATTCCATGTAAATGGTATAAATGTATATAATTATATTTTCTTGACAATAATGGATTCGATGGAACCGATTTTGGTTTTGATTTTGGGAAACAAAGAATGTCAACACTCATTAGCTCATAGTCAACAATGATATCATCAAAATGAAAGGAAAAACTACGAGTGTTCAATGAACATATTGTCAATTCTTCAAGTGTTTTACTTTGATATATGCTATATTCAAGCTCATAAGAGGCGTTTTGTCTAAGTCTATTTAGCTCAATAGCAAATTTGCCATGGAGGGAAAAGTTACTATGTGCCAATCTTTTTAATAAATACAAGGATTTCATATCCTTGACATGAGAAAGTGCAGTATAAATAAGTCCTTTTTACCTAACTCCTTTTGGATCAAAAGTCAATTTGTCCATTGTTAACCCTTGTGGTCAATGTATAGTTCGTGCACATGCAAGTTGACCAAGAAATTGTTCTCTTGTAAAACCTTTTTTGTTATTTGATGCTTTATTTCTACAAACTCCAGTAATAGGTGTCCACATAGACATAATTCCATCTTTGTACAAATGTGCTATTTTTTTCCAGTGAATAGTCCCAACAATTGGATCAACAAATTCGATCGAAATTGCACCATATTCAAATGTCGTTGATGCTCTAAAAATTCCTTTAGCACCATTGACCAAGCCATCTTGAATATTGTAATTTCCGCCAATTAGTTCAATAAGCATATTTTATTTGAGCACAATAGAAGATGGAAACTGCATTTTGTTATGTTTATTGCAATTTATAATCATTGATTCAATTGTTCTATCATATGCATTTAATACAATTGCTTCTTTTTTTTATAAGAGACAATATTCTTTTAGTATGTTCATGTACACGCTTGTTCAAATAAAAGAGGTATAGAAAAGTTGGATCATTTGGTGTCGGTTTATAACAATGCTTGTTCAAGAATTCAAGATCGTCATTAGTATGTGAACATGTTTTGATTCTATTTGAAATGGATACAAATTGTTTATTGTGTTGTCAAATTACTTGTTTTAGTTCATAAGCTTTCACGTTTTCTTTCCAAAAGTTATAAGGAGCACTAGTTCCTTTAAGATTTGGTTCTTCAAATATCCAAAAATCACGTATAGGTTGTGCTTGACATAGGTCACCACAAAATATTATGTCAAGGTTTCCAAACGACGAAGATGGATTATGCATAATTTCTCGGAGCCACTTGTCAATGCTATATAGCAATGGAGACCCAATTAATGAAACCTCATCTATCAACAAAAAATTAAGATCTTCATATTCTTTGCTCAATATATCGAGTGTGTTAGAAGCAAGTGGCACAGTTTTATATAGTGAAAGCATAAAATTAAAAGCTGAACGAATTGTAACACCATGTGCAATATATGTAGCTTTTCCAGTAAATGCAAGTACTAGACCTTTTTTTTCTTTCAAAGGTTCACTTTGTAAGTATTTGTTATAAATATTCACTAGTGCATGGTTGTTAGGACCGTATATTACTAGTGTATTCCCTTATTGTTGTTAGTGTAGCCCCCTTATTGTTATTGTTGTACCCCTATAGTCCCCATATTGTTATTATTGTGCCCTTACATTATTATTGTTAAGCTCGCTAGGATTATATTGTGGCCCCATGGACTCTTATATATAGAAAGGAGGTTTTGTCATTTGTGTCATCCAAGAATTGTTCATTTATGTAATGTAAAGGAGGTTTCCCCCTCGAAGTGGCTGATTTATAAGGCGTTGATCTCTCTTTTCTTCTATTTTCAGAGCTGGTTTCATCACATTTGGTATCAGAGCTTTGGATTCTAGGGTTTCACTGTTTCAAACATGTCATCGTGGAATTTTCGCTATAAATTTTTTTCTACGAAGGTTCATAAGCTAAAAAAACCCCATTTGTGAAGACATCTTGAGGAATGTCATGTAAAAATTTCTGATATTGGTTCGCAATATTTTCACAGATATGATCTGTGGAATTTAGGGTTTTTGTAGGCTCCCAGATTTCATCTCAAAGAGGTGACCTTGGGAAAATCGCCATAACTTTCTCTTTGAGCATCAGATTGGAATTCTGTAAATAGTGGCCAAAATCACACGGACTGTAGTTTCCTGTGTATCCATTTCAGAGCTGAAGGAGGAAACACCGACATGTGGCACGTCGTATAAGTGCTCTTTACTGAACTAGTCCATAATTAGGTCATTGTGGTAGATTGGGCATAACTTTGTCTTGAAGGATCCAAATTAGGTCTGATCTATGGCATTGGAAAGGGATACTAAAGGACCGAAGATAAAATCTTGGGGATCCAAAATTACAGAGATACATCAATTTCAATATCGAGCTCCTTAAAAGTAAGAAAAATGTGTGTATTTAAAAAAAAAAAATGCATAAGTCTTGTTTGAAAAATAAGTTTGAAGTGATTCCAAGGGAATATTGAAGCATAGATATCAGTATTAGGCTATAAAATTCCCCCTAAAAAGAATTCAACACCCATTAATCCCTCATAAGGCTCTACTATGACTCATGAAGAGGAAGAAGTGCAACATGATATATCAAAATCATATTGGAACCTGAAGCAGTCACGGAAACAAGAACTCGACAACTACGAAATCGATCAATTTTAGAGTATCTCATCAAGTGGAAGAACTTACTCTCTAAAGATTCCACATGGGAGGATGCAAATTTTATGCAGAAGCATCCAAAACTACTCAAGCATTGAGGACAACACTTTTTTGAAGGAGAGGGGCATGTTAGGGCCCTGTATTACGAACATAGTCTCTTATTGTTGTTATTGTAGCCCTCTTGTTGTTATTATTGTACCCCTATATTCCCCATATTGTTATTATTTTTCACTTACATTATTATTTTTAGGTCGGCTACGATTATATTGTGACCCCATGGACCCCTATATATAGAAAGGATGGTTTGTCATTTGTGTCATCCAAGGATTGTTCATTTACATAATGTAAAGGAGGTTTCCCCCTCGAAGGGGTTGATTTCTAAGGCATTGATCTCTCTTTTCTTCTATTTTGGGAGCTGGTTTCATAACAATGGTAAAGTGCTTCTAAGTGAATGTGTTTCTTGTACCTACACGTCCAGTGATGAACAAATAGAAGCGCTTATCAGGATTATTATTTTTCCATAGAGCTATTTTTTAATTATTGATTGTTGTTATTGATTCAATTGTCTCATAATCTTATGATATGGCAATGTGTCCAAAACAAAGGGATGCTTAATGAATTCATTATTTTTTGTATATTTAGTTTCTGTGTTTTTGAATTTCATTTTTCTCTTGCATGTCTTGTTGAATGCCATATTTTTCATCACGGAAAGGTCCATTATCAGCTTCCGAGGGTAAGTGAAGCATAAATACCTTGTCACTTTGAGATGCAATTGTTTTAGAAGCACTTTCAATGTCACCCCATGGTGTGACTAGATGAGAAAATTATTTTTTCTGTGACATTGATAATGTGTTTATATGAAAAGTATGCATGAGTCCATGTTTCTTCATTTTTTAAAAATTTATCCAGAAAATCTGTATGGGATATAAATCATCATTTTTACTCTATAATGGTTTTTTGGGTCCACGTGTTCACAGTATCGAATGAACCTTATGACACATGGACGGTTTTTTTTTTTTTAATGTTGTTTTCGTTATTGAATATGAGGAAACATATTTTTACAAGCAAACATGTTCAAGAGCAATTGGATGTGAAATATATCTATCAACAATTGTCATGCAAACAATATCCTCCGAATTATCGAGTTCTTGTTCTAACAATATAGGTATTTTTAAAACATATGTTTGTTTTTCAATTGGGGCAATGTTTTTTTTCTTTTTCTTTTCTAGAAGTTGAATACAAAGGCAATGACAGAGCAATGTGAACTTCTTGTCGACTTGACATTTGTTGCATAATTAGCAATGTGGTTCCAATCTTACAAATAGTTTCAATTTTGTTATCTCCATAAGAAATGCAATTTTATCACATTTGTTTGAATGCAATTGTCATGGACCAGTCCATTTTTGTCATATAAGAACTACAATATGTTGATGCAGCATAGGCATCTAAAATAAATTGAGCATATGTGTTTTTCTTGCCACAATCATGGAATTTATTTTGCTAATGCATTTATCCACACATTGCAAGGATTTATTTTGAGTAATACAATTGGCCGACTCATACAAAATTGTAACATCATGATGTATTCTTGTTTTGTAATTCCAAGATCCTCTAAAAACATTGCAAATGTTATGTTTTTTGAATAGGATTTGGTTTGAAAAAAAATTGAAAGTTTCTTTTGCATTGTTTGGTTTTCATTTTTTTTGTTGCTAAAAGGATTAAAAATACAAGTTTCATCAATTGGTGGGATAGGGAAACCAAATATACAAGTAGAATTTTTATGTTTTTTGCAAGTTTTTGTGTGATGATGAGTTTGAAATTGAGTCATTTGATTTGAAAAAATTATTGAATCACAAGTCAAATACTAATAAATGAAACCTATGACATCGACATCAAGGGATTGGTTATATATTGGTGCATTTTGAATCCAAAGAAATGCATGGTCATGCTTTGTTCCTCTACTTTGGAATTCTGTAATAAAGAAATAATCTTGCACTTGACCAAATAATTCGTTGTTTTTTGTTATCAAGGAATGTAGCGACGAGATTTTATGCCTATAAGATCGACTACATATGACCGGATGGCGTTTGATCAATGAGTTAATGCATCCATCATCAAGTTTCTTTGCCTCATTTGTTATTGACTCACTATTTTGTATTTTTAGTGCATTTATCAATGGTTCCCAAAGATGCTCAACACTAGTGAATTTCACAAGTTAGTGGACCAAGCTTTCGAATCATTGCAGTATTTTCTTAAATGTTAAAAATAGTCAAGCGATGTGCGAATGCTTCTTAAGCATTTATATGCAATTAGTGATTTCAATAATTTTTAAAGATTGCTTTTATTTTTAACGTCTTTAGCACTAGTTTTTGTCCTTTCATCTCTCCTTTGCGAATAGAAATCCAAGCGGAGTTAGAAACTTGGTTTATAAAAGTATGAATTGATTTAAAAAATATGTTTGTAACATGTGTTGAAAAGTCACCAGATATGTGCAACAGTTCCCATTGTGCAATTTTTTGATATGAAAAGTGACTGATAACATCAATATGGCGACTTGATCCAAAAAACAGTGCCCTGAAGTTCAATTCTTCAGATAATTTGTCGTTAAAAATGCCTAGGGGACGAAATCCTTCAGAAGGTGCAATTTGTATTATCCTTGTATCAAGATCATGTATAAGCTGGGCATCTAAATAACCATGTACAAGTGTTTCAGTTTTTTGCTCTAGATTATCATCTACATTTGCTGAGTCAAGTTCCTTCATTTATGGACTATCAGTTTGATGATATCGCCTACTTTGATCAAAATGTTTTTTCCATTCATAGTTAATTATTATATGTTCTCTCTTGTATAGAGATGTGTTACACAAATCATGTGATCGAAACATCACTTTTTTCGGTCGAATATTTCTAGACAAATAGGCATTCTTGTATTCCAATTTTCCTTTTTATCTAATCCCCACTGTCATATTGTCATCAATATCTCTAGGTTAAGTTGTTTGAATTCTATATAGACTAGAAGGAACATTTATAATTATTTGTGTTAATCCAATTTGTGATATTTTATAACCAATTTGTCTTATTTGTGCAAAATCCATCCTTGGTGCCACTAATCTCTCTTCCAAATATGTCAATTGTGCAACAGACATCAAGTTTTCATTCCATTGAATATGAAGAGGTGATTCAAATGTAGGCACTTTCTTATTGAGTGTTTCATTATTACAAAATTTTCATATTTGTTCATTGAGTTTAATTACTTTGAATTTTGAAGGAGGAACCAGATAACAAATAGTGGATAATATGTCCTTGTCAATAGATTTCATGTCCTTCCCAAAGGATAATCTTTCACAAATGCAACATGCATATGTAGGTTTGTCTCGGATTGATTGCAAATATGCCTCAATTTCTTTTTTCAACTTTACATGTTGATTTTGTGCTTTTTGTATTATAAAACCTTGTGCTTGTATCGCACATTTCAATTGATGTAAATGAGTGTATTGTTTACTATATGCACTGGAGAAAGAAATACAAACTTCTTTGTTATTTTGTATCTTCATTGAAAAAGGAGTATTGTTCTCATTTGATGATGTGACATCCTTTGAAACTTCAACAATTTTTTATTTATTTATCTATCTATATATATATATATATATATATATATATATATATATATATATATATATATATTTTAAAATTGATTTATCTATCTATATATATATATATATATATATATATTGTATTCTCATTTGAAAAACATGTTAACTCAATAGAACATCTAATAAACCTAGGTTCTTTGCCAACAAGATAACTATGAGGTACACTTGAGAACAATTTCCAATCTTCTCTCTTTGGGATTCTTTGGAGAATTTGTGGTGTCTTGCCATTGCCATTAATATCTTCAACACCCTTAACTTCCAGCATTGCATGGAAATGTGAACGCGATGTAGATATTGGTATATGCATAAGGTACAAGACTTTGGAACAAGTTTTTGTTGAATAGAATCTCAAAGAAATATCTTTTGTTTCTATATTCCAAATATATATGTTGACACCAAGGAGTTCACATATCTATTGTATTGCAAAACCTTTAACTTCTATATGTCCATTTGCACATGGCATTGATAAGTTTATAATGTAAGCTTGACAATCATTGAGACATTGTTCTTGTTCAATGTTTCCAACATTCGGGTGTTGTTCTAAAAAATTCAAATCTCTATCGCCGTTGCAAATGAAACAATTGTAAAAAGTTTGTGCAATATTTTTTTCTCATATTAGACATATCAAACCATGGTACAAGTGTGCAAATAGACTAAAAAAAAGAGTCATTAAAATCATGGAAATTTTGTCGATAGATCAAGAAGCCTTGTTCACATAACATTTGGTCAATTGACTGTATGTCAAACTATCCAACCGAGAATTGATATGGACAAATGAATGGGCCAATCAGGCTATCTATTGAACCTACATTATCTATTGTCCTATGCAATAAGAGTATTTCAAATGTCCCCATGTAGGGTTTTGATTATGTAGCAAAATATTATATTGATAACCATTAATGTCTGAATTGAATCGTAGATATGTTTGACCATTTGTAAATAGCCAAATGTTCACTAGAATTGACAACCACTTGATACAAAATTAATCTTCCCATAAGTTAATTGTAGATGAAGCACAAATAGAAGAAGGTGTAGGAAATCCTTCCAAGTACACTTCATGATCATTAACATGATGGAGATCTTGAAGGTATTTCAGGGAAATTTCTGTATGCAATGAATGCAAAGCAGCAACATGTCCATGAGATAAGCAATGTTGAAAGTACTTTACAATACCATGTCATATTTCAGCTGAACTATAGTGAAAGTGAAGAAGAACAACAAATGAGTCAAATAAAAAATCATGCAGATAATAGAAGAAATTCTCTAATCTATGTAAATTGAATCTAGATAACTCTTGCTTAATTTCTTGCAATTTTGTACCTTTCAACACAACTATTTTCCATTATCATAAAGTATATTGACACAATGTGACAAATTGTCCAAATTTGGAAATGAGTTATAGCATTAAGAGCATACACTGCATTCAATGTTCAATCACCACACATGATACTAGAAAACTTCCACACCTCATATACTATCTAGCCTATATTGGCTTTGTCTCTATCCCTTTTCCCTGTTTTTTTGTTTCACAATACTCCAAAAATCAGTACCTAACACTGTGCAAAAGGAGTAGAGAAAATGGTAATAAGCAACCTTGAAAATTGCAATATTTGAAATTGAAACATAATTTAAAGCTAAATGCATTTATACAATTTAAAATAATAGAAATAAAAGCGATATTATCATTTTAACAAATTTCAAAAAACAAATATTTAATTTGAAAAATTCCAAAAAGATATTTCACCAATTAATGTAAATTATTTTAAGAATATATAAATCAAATAGAATCCATATAGTTTTATGCTTGTTATTTTAAATTAAGTTGTTTATTATAAGAAACTCTCTCTCTCTCTCTCTATATATATATATATATATATATATATAGAGAGAGAGAGAGAGAGAGAGAGAGAGTTTCTTATAATAAACAACTTAATTTAAAATAGCAAGCATAAAACTACTTAAAAAATAATCATATTCAATATTTTATTGAAATAATAAACATATGCAAATGCTTATTACTATAAAACTATCAATTGCACCAAATCTAAGTTACTAAACTACCGTTGCATTATAAAGACAATATTCCATCAAATAAAATGTAAAGTATTTGGTTCATGGGGTCTTGGATAGACGGTGATTGGGTGCTCTACTAAGCACTCCTTGATGTGAAGTCACTGGTTCAATTCCTTGCCCTGATCAGGGTGATATGTTGGACATGATGAAGATGTATCCCTGCCAAGCTTACAAAAAAAAAAATGTATAGTATTTGAGTTCCTAACATAATGCAATATTTGTTTTTTTAAGGATTGCTGCAAGTGGATATAGTTCGAACTAATTAAAGATAACTATGCTTAACAGATAAACATCACAGTCTTTTCACATGTGCACATGATAACAACTGAACAAACTCTCATAGCTAATGTGTCCATATGCAGGAACAAAACCCAGACATAATTGGTGGCCAAAAAAACAATGCATGGAGTCAATGGAAAAAATGAAACCTAGAAAAACTAATAACTGATGTTTCTATATAGCAATAAGCGCCAAAGACAAAACTTCAAGTGCTTTGATCAATAAAACACAACACATATTGTTGCTTTTTTCACAAAAAAACCTATGCAATTTATTTTGTCATAAAAAATGTAGTTTCTTTGTTGCATCTATGATTTTAGAATACTTTTATCTAAAATGTCTATATGATTCATGACACAATAAAAAAAATCACATTAATTCTATATATTGTTTCTTCATGCGTTGCCTACACATAATTCAAAATGTATTCATGATCATCCATTGATCATTAATAAGTTGATATACTTAGAATCAAACTACATGAGAACCATCAACAATGTATGCACGCTACAACGATATTTACAGTACCAGATTAATGAGTTTATGCAAACTACACAACACTTGTGTACAAAGACAAACTAACATTGCATTAAATGCTATTAGAGCAACACACACACACACACACACATAATCTATTTTGTGCAAATAACAATGACCAAAAAATGGGTCATGTGATTTTGTATACTATTGTTTGCTAGGCATTTAAAATTTTACCTATTATGTTATAAGTAAAACACAACATTCTAATCACATTTGGTTGAAAAAAGCACAAATAAAGAAAAAATCATTGGCCAATTGTAATCATAGGACTATAATTACATTAAATTGAAAATTAAAATAACTAACCCAACTTTCTATCATATTATTTGATAGCCACTGGAAGCATTATTTACCTTGTCATTTATAACAAAGAACATTCTAGCCACACATGACTACACAATTTGCAAATAAAAACCATTGCTCAATCTTTATCATAGTTTTATAACTACATTAAATTACATATGCACTTTAGTAAATGTTTCAATTTGAGTAAAAGATATTGCACCAAAATTGTCTGGAAATGCAATAATTTAAGCTTAGATAGTCACCCATCTTGGAATAAATATTCCAAGTACACATACATAACAAAAACATATATGAGACCTAGATAAATTTAATAACTGCTAATTCTAGCATTATAATATACCAAAATTATTTCTCACATGACACAAGTTGGGTGTGGAGCCTGATTATCTTCTTTAATTAGATGTATCGCCGCATTGGACTCATGTTCTTAACGGGGCGACAATGCCACCTGTTGTTTGATCGCCGTCGAGGGGAGGGGGGGGGGGGGGGTACAGGGGGGCGAAGATGACCTTTTGGAGCTCCCCACCCCCCCTTGGTGGGGGGTTTCAGGGGCAATCCCCCCGAAGTTAAAAACATATGTAAAATTGCCTTGTAAAATATTGTAATTTTATAGTCAATCTGGGTCGTTCCTTAGGCGAATGATCTGATGGTAGAAGTTATGTTTAATTTAGGGTTTTTTTTTTTTTTTTCGCTAGAAGGCAACCCCTCTGTTGTATGAGGGATTGTATTGCGGTTATGTGTCGTGTGGATATTATGAGCGAGAAATAGAAAGGGGGATTGTGTGAGAGAGTAGATGATATTACAACGAATCTGCTATAGGTTGTGTCTCTTCATTTTGATGGATAATAAAAGAGAATGACTGGTTGTTTCCGTGGACGTAGCCCAAGTTAGGTGAAACACATATATCTGTGTCTCTCTTGTTTTATATGTTATTTCTGTGTTTGTGTTTCCACATATTTTATGTGTTCCATTGCTCTGTAATATATAAATTCCTAACAAGACATAGGTAATCGAAAAATGTATCATTTAAAGCACATTTTTTTTGTTCAATATTTCCCTTTAAAAATCATCCATTGTTCTCTGTATTTGAACAAAGATAATGCACACAACAACACAAACATTTCCGCCATTTAAAACTGCAACTAATCCACTTGCCACATAAATTGCATCCAAACCACTCATTGTTTTTCCTATTTTATGTTTGATTTGCAGAACCCAGTATCTGATCATTAGTCTCCTTCTCCTTTATAAGTTGTTGCAATGGCTTGGACAATTGCACAACTGTATAATCCATGACTCAAAATCACTCACAACTGCATAACACTATTTTTTAATAGATTCCATCCAAACTAGCAAACATTACCTAAATCCAATATATCATTAAGTAAAAAATGATTAAACAATCTAAATAACGATGCTCTCTAATTTTTTTTACGATCAACCGCAATAAATAATATCAGGGAAAAGTGTTCTAAAAACTAATTTTGCTAGTTGCAAATATTCAAATGTAAACAAATTAGACACTAAACTTCAAACCACACCAAACATCGATTGACAAAGAAAGTCAAATCTAGGTATCTTAAACTATTAGGAAACCTTATAACTGCCTTCAAGTGTTCAGACACTAAATGGTCTTAAATGCCACCACTGCAAATAACAAGGTTATAAGTTTCTTCAAAATAACAGAACAAGGGCCATTTCCTGGGGAAAGCAAGCAACCTACTTGGAATCGATGGGTTGAGCAGATGCGCCGAGAAGTCTTCTGCCCTTCTGGAGCCTATGCAACCTGTAATGCAAAAAAAAAAATACATGCCGACAATAAGTCCATCGAAGTACCCCGCTATTAGCAAGTTTAACCAATAAAAACAAGATATTTATGAGAAAGTGTTCACTTGAATACGAGCTTAATGAGAACAATATGACTGGAGGAACCATTGTAGGTAATAAGGGTTAAACCCCAACTCAAAAATTGAATTAAACAAAATATCAAATTCCCATAACCGCACTGGAGGTAACACCGGAGTAAGAACCAGTGGTTAGTGGTTTGGGGCTAGATACTACCTGTTGCAAACCTGCGAGGAACGAAAGCCCTGCTACTGGAAGAAACACAACAAAGTTGCAGAGCTGCACCACCAAGGGAGCTGAAGCAAATGGGGAGCTCGCACAACGACTCGGGTAGGGGTTAGTTACCTTGACCCCCAACAGACTAATCTCCATCGTTATATCAAGACACCAAACATCAACGGACAAGAAATAACCACTTGTGAATTGAGTGAACGACACTTACCTGCGAACCAACCTTCGAGATGTTTCCAAACCTATTTCCAGAGCTGACTATGGTGACTGGTTAAGGTCGGATCCCCGTGGCATAGGTACAAGTGAGGTTACATTGTTGGTTCACATTAATTATTCTATCAATGTAACAACACATAAAATGTACGCCAAGATATCCGATATAATGCAAGATGATTCATTAGTATTATGTAACATCACATAAAATGTACGCCAAGATATCAGATATAATTCCAGATGGTTCATTAGTTAGTATTATCCTAGGACGAAGTTGGCAGTTACACTTGTCAATTTTGTATTCCATAGAAGGGCGATGAGGAAGTGTTTTGATTGGGTGAGGTGAACAGTGTTTGCTCACCCCACTCCAGCAAAGATAACGCCTCCGGCGTAAGAAGAAAATATAAAACAACTTTATATAATAATAATTAGGTACTGTCAATGGTCGCGAGTGTCCAGAGAGACACCGTACAAACGACAACACCAAATTCTGACCTTATAGCCACACATGGCTTCTGACTTGCTTTCAATAGGGACCACAAAACAAATATATGCATATAGTTGGGTTGAGCTTGTTTACAGAGCTGAATAGGTCGTAGAGTGTCATAATACCATTCAAAAGACAATCCAAACCTCTGATCTGATAGCCATGCTGACCTTGTACTTGCTTTTGGTAGGGTCCACAAAATAAGCATATATTTATAGTTGGCCTTTTTAATAATTTATTATTATTATTATTTTTTCACAGAGAGTATTATTTAACAAAATTAATTTAAAAGATCTTATTTTTTTATCAATAAAAAAATCAATAAATTATTCTTAAAAGATAAAATGTTTAAAAGATGTAAACCCAAGATCCCTTCTTTGAAGAAAAGAATAATGTGAATATGGTTATTTCTATTTACTTTTTCCAATGATACAAATCAATCAACAATAAACGATATAAATTATTATAAAAACTATTTCCAAAAATATATATTTTCGATTTATATTGAACAACAAAAATAAATAAGTAACACAACACTTTAATCTCAACCAATATCAACATTAATGTATACGTCAATAATTTTGATAAAATTAATATTTAAATCAAAGAGATATTGCAGTATACGTTGAATTTTCCTGACCTCGCACCAGCTCACATGAAGCATTGAAGTTGGATTCGAATTTTTCAGGGAGTATCAATAGTCGAGAGTGTCTAGAGATACCATCCAAACAACAATGTCGACCCCCGACCTCCGATTTGCTTTTAGTAGGGGCCACAAAAGAACTATGACCGTATAACCATTTGTGCTTACAACCGTAACCTCTGACCTCATAGCCAAGTCGACCTACGAGTTTCCCGTACAAAGGCCCACATAAGAAACATACATGTCTATATTATATTATTTTGTTTTTCCATTTAACATATTATTTAATAAATGTAATTTAAAACACTCTATCTTTTTTATCAATAAAAAACAACTTCAACATTATTTTTATAAGACAAATTCATTCAAAGAAATTCTACAGAAAATATTATTATTATTTATATCTAAAAGTTTAACATAAAAAAACCAAAAAACATGTACAAATAAAAACAAATTAGTATTAAAATGTTTAAAAGAAATGAACCCCGTATTTCTCATCTAAAGAAAAAATAAAGTGAATACGGTTCATAAATTACAAAATTCAAAATATAATTAACTTAAATGCCAACTCCAACTTCAACACCGCTCCAAGCCCAACATTTGCCAAGATGGATCAGAGGTCAACTTTTTCCTTATGATTCTTTTCCACATACACGCTGACTTCATGAAGTTGAGGTTGACCTCAACTACAGATTTCCTCTGACTCCAAAGAAACCCAAAAAACCTGAGATGGAGACCGATGCTCTTACTCCAAATTTGATTTTTTTAAAACATAATCTTACCACCATGACTCAAGCATGTTCAACTATACAAAAAATTTAGCAAGAATGTACATTAGAAAATCCCACCATTGGAAACTCAGAATATTGGTACCATTGGTCTCAAAAGTTCTCCAATATCCTTGAAAGTTCAATTTTGGCGTCAATTATTTTATGCCCTTGTTTTCCTAGTTCATAATTATCTCAGATTATAATTTCCTGACAGTTAAACTACAACTTCTATTCTAACAAATTTAGCGTTTTGAAAAATAAATTAATAGCACCAAATGTTTCCTATGACAATGGGATGAACGTAAAATCCATCAAAAAGCTCGCATACATAGAAAGAAGTTCTGAACTGCAAATTAAAAAATATAACAGAGCTCATATATATATTTTTCATATATTTATTGCTCAAGGGCCTCGTCAAAATACAAAAATTTCTCAACTTCTGACACCTAAAAATCTAGAAACTTAAAACGGTTTGTTTATGCATTGGGCTTGACTCCAATCGACATTATTTCCTTTGCCACTTAAATATTCATGCCAAAAGACCTTCAACTCCTTGAATATTAAAAACAATACGATATCTAGTATGCATCGACACCTTGTCCATGAGTCCACGAAAATGGAAAGATGCACCAACTTCTGACATCGAAAATTTTAGAAACTTAATAATTAACATATCCTTGTGATTATGCGTCACACCCCACTGAGCTCAGAATTATTTTCTTCTGGAGACACATGTTTATGTAAATAGAACTCCAACACCCTGACCATCTAAAACAACATGATAATAACTAAAAGCCACCACCTTTCTCACACCCCTTATGAAAATCTAGATATTCCTACACTCCTGACTTTGCAAAACTCAGAATCAATTACGCGAAACTTCGTCATTATAGCTACAAGAAAGGATGAAATAGTGCTCAGTAGAAAATTTTAAAGAAGACATGGAAAAATTACTCAATTGTGCTATTGTTGATTTCAATGTGGACATGTTGCAAAGTACTCATAAACAAAAAACACTACTTTTGTATATGCAAAATAATGGCCTCAATTTTCATAAAAAAAAAGCAACAACTGACTATAGCTCATTGCTAGATCATTTTTGGACAAACATTTTAGCTAGTGAACTGTTTCTTTCCATGTTTTTGATGCTTATTGGATAAATCATCATACAATTTGTCTAACCATATCTTTGTTATCATCTTGAGTCATTTTTCCAATGTTCATATTCTACAATTTCATTGTTGACTTGTCACAATATTTTTCACATTTGTAAATGTGCAGTTTTAACATATGCTTTGATTTGCAAATATTGGAAAACAATATTGAAAAACAACAAAAAACAAGGAAATTTCAAATTCTCATAAGTATTTTAACCATTAACATAGATTTGTTTAGTTTGTCTCATATAACTATAGTTTTCTTATGTCATGATTGGCATGCAATTTACATATTTTCGTTTTCACATTGTGGCATTTCGTTTTATATAATGAATAGTATGGTTTGTTTTATCTTCTAATTCATGTTTCAGTACTTGTTGTGCAAATTATTTAGGAGAAAAAGGAAAAGAGAAAATTAAAAAAAAAACAAAGAAAAAAAATGTGACCATAGTGATTCTTGATTACAAATTTCCAGAAATGAACTTTATGTGTGTCTGTCAATGGAATCTATAAAACATTTTCTTTGTTGAAACTTATGCACATTTACTACATAGCCACCAACATTGAATAATAGTGCTACAAAAGACATAATACATGAATATATAATTTATTGTTGTACATAATACATTGTTTTAAATGTTCTTTATACATTTTTCTCCCACTTGATAACTTGCATTTTCGTTTTTTGGCAATGATTGGTCTAGTCATTTGGAATAATAACATGGAAACAACTATCTCTAGCAAACAATTATTCAAAGAAGAATTGATGCAATATTAAAATGTGAAAAGGTTAGGTTTGTGTTGCATTGAATGTGTATATAGTTAAATGACATGTTTGCATTAAAACAATGTCATTATTTTTTGAAACATATTGTTTTGGCTTTGTATATAATCAGAACAAAAACAATGGAAACAACATCCTCATCAATAATTGTAATATTCTCTCGAGTGTATCCAAAGACTTTTGAAGGCAGTGTATTGTTGATTTATGGCCCAACACAAACTAAAATTCACAACTCTCCTGCAAAGGCATGGTTGCTCCATGCTGATTTGGTTGATAGCTACAGTCAACTAACTATCACATTGAACATGAGCAACAATATTATAGAGTAGTTCCAAGACATGTTTATTAAATTACATATTTTGTGATAAGAAACAAGGGTATTTATGAACAAGGAGTCACAAAAATGTTGCATAGTGTTGCACGACAAAACCATAGTTGAATATATTTCACAAGTTTGCAAGAAATGTAGATTGACTCTAGATACAACGATACATAGTCTTCTTGTCTCAAATGACACATATGCATTTGGTTCAATAGGAGAAATAGTAATAGGTTGTGAGAAAAATAACAGGAAACTTGAACTCAATATAAAAGATGGTGAAGATGCATATGACAATGCAACTATAAGTTTGCTACTAGAATAACTGTTAAAACCCTATATTAATAGTGTAGTCCCTTATTATGTTAGTCTAACCCCCCTTATTGTTATTGTTGTACCCCTGTAACCCCCATATTGTTATTATTGTGCCCTTACATTATTATTCTTAGGTCGGCTAGGATTACATTGTGGCCCCATGGACTCCTATATATAGATAGGAGGTTTTGTCATTTGTATCATCCAAGAATTGTTCATTTATGTAATGTATTGGAGGTTACCCCCTCGAAGTGGCTTATTTCTAAGGCGTTCATATCTCTTTTCTTCTATTTTTGGAGCTGGTTACACAACATTTGGTATCAGAGCTTTGGATTCTAGGGTTTCGCTGCTCCAAACAGGTCATCGTGGCATTTTCGCTATAACTTTTTTTTCTACGAAGTTTCAGAAGCTGAAATTTTTAGGGTGCAAAAATGAAATCCTGAGGAATATTTTCTAAAAATTTCAGAGCTTGGTTCGCAATATTTTCGGAGATATCATCTGTGGAAGTTAGGTGTTT
Source organism: Pinus albicaulis (assembly GCA_034641835.2). Lineage (NCBI taxonomy): Eukaryota > Viridiplantae > Streptophyta > Pinopsida > Pinales > Pinaceae > Pinus > Pinus albicaulis. Next base: position 949,712,687 of record CM076580.1, on the reverse strand, counting down.
TTTCAAGATCCTAAACAGGTCATCGTGGCATTTGCGCTATAAATTTTTTTCTACGAAGGTTCAGAATATGAAATTCATATGGTGCGAAGCTGAAATCCTGAGGAAATTCTTCAAAAAATTTCAGCGCTTGGTTCGCAATATTTTTGGAGATATGATCTGTGGAAGGTAGTGATTTTTCAGGCTCTTGAATTGCATCTCAAAGAGGTGATCGTGGGAAAAATTTCAATAACTCTCTCTCTGGTCATTGGATTTGAGTGCCGTAAAAATTGGTCACAATTAGATGGACTGTAGTTTCTTGGCTATCAATTTCAAAGACAAAGGACGAAACAGTGACACGTGGCAAGTCGTACAAGTTCGCTATACTCAACCAGTCCATAATTAGGTCATTGTGGGAGATTGGACATAACTTTGTCTTGGAGAATCAAAATCAAGTCAGACCTATAGCATTCAAAAGAGAATTCAGAGGGCTACTTCAGTGCTGAATTTTAGATATTGAAGAGCCGCAATCACAGAGATAATACAATTTCCATATCGAGCTCCTCAAAAGCAAGTAAAAGGTGTGTATTTGTTATTTAAAATTGCATAACGTTTGTTTGAAAAAGCAGTTTGAAGTGATTCCAAGGGAATATTGAAGAATATTTATCAGCATTGGGTTATATAATGCCTCCAAAAAATAATTCCATACCTATTAAGCCCTCAGAAATCTATACAATGATGCATGAAGAGGAAGAATTGCAGTATGAGATATCAAAATTACGGTACCAAGTGCAACAAGTTTCGATCTTACGAAGAGTAATCGAAGATGAAATAGATGGTTTAAAATCAGAAATGGAGGCTAATTTGGATGGTTTGAAGGATCAAATAAAATCTATTATGGATCATAAAGTAGTGGAATATCACGGCGAGCATCAACAACAAGTTCTCCAACTCTCAAAGGATAACCTAACTTTGGTGCAGAATCTAATGAAACAAGAGGAAGGTCAACATCACATCAAAAGAAGTTCTAAAGCGGTCACAGAAACAAGAACTCAATAAGTACGATCAATTTTAGAGTATCTTAGCAAGTGGAAGAACTTTCTTGTAGAATATTCCACATGGGAGGATGATAATTTTATACAGAAACATTAAGAAATAATCAAGCGTTTAGGACAACACTTGTTTGAAGGAGAGGGGCATGTTAAGTGCCTATATGAATAGTGTAGTCCCTTATTATATTAGTGTAGCCCCCCTTATTATTATTTTCATGCCCACATAGCCCCTATATTGTTATTATTGTGCCCTTACATTTTATTATTCTTAAATTCGGCTAGGATTACATTGTGGCCCCATGGACTCTGTATATAGATAGGAGGTTTTTTCATTTGTATCATCCAAGAATTGTTCATTTATGTAATGTATTGGAGGTTGCCCCCTCGAAGTGGCTTATTTCTAAGGCGTTCATATCTCTTTTCTTCTATTTTTGGAGCTGGTTACACAACAATAACTATAGTTGCATTTTGAACAAAAGCTAATAGTTTCTTTGAAATTATGTTTTTTTCTGTGTTTGTTTCCCATTGTTATCAAGGTAGAAATTGTCTCATTATTTCTTGCACATAATTCTTAATAAAAAAAAATATGTTATTTGATTCACTGCAATTGCTACTGAATGATAGTCATAGAGAACATTTTTTCAAAATACAACATGAATTGGCATCAAATATGGCTCCGCTCTATTTGTTCAAAAACATTGTCAGAAATGCTGTGAAATGTAGTCAACAGTTACGATCTAGATCAACAACTTTCATTGAGCCATTGAATGATGAATTTTCAAGAACACATTTATTATCTTTTGTCACGTCAGGAACACATGTATATTTAGTAATAGATTCCTTGTTTAAGTAACAATAGTTTTACTTTGATGTACAAAATATTCCATTTTGATAATACATATTTGAATCTAATAATTCCATTTTTCTCGATAAAGAAAAAAAAATAGATCGAAGGAGTACTGAAGGCCAATTTTTTTTTATCTCCTCATTTCAACGAATTTACAATAAATGCAAACAACTCATCCATGCAAACACAAATAAATGCATAGTTTGTAAATATGGAACAACATTTAACTATGAGCTCATTGTTGAATGCATACTGGAAACAAAGAATGGAAAAATTGATTGTATTTTACATATGCCACAACTAAAAGAACATTTCCGAGTTATTACCGAGACAAGATTTTAGGAATATATGCAAAGTATATCATCGAAAATTTTCTATTTAAGAAAACTTTGTATTCAAAGAATTTTGACTTTAACAATTAACAAGACTATTGTCGAGATAAAAGAGTTGTGATCAGGAAACAAGAAAATTCTTTCGTACATCAAGATGGTACATTTTGATAGTTAACATATTCTTCCTTTTTCCATTTGTATTTTCTGTATTGCATTAATTCATAATTCAAAAATAATTTTAGTAACACTAATATATAAATTTTCTTTTATTGCAGGTTCGAGAATTAGAAAAATACAAAAAAACATTTTATTCGATTCTTTTTGGACATTTGCTATAGTACAACAATGAAGAATGTTTTCCTTTCCCTTTTTTCCTCTTTTTGAAAAAACAACTAGCCGTTTCTTCTCCTTTTTTCCTGTAAATTTTGAGTCAAACAACTTATGCTGCTGCAAATGGAAGCAAAGAGCAAGATGCACATTTTTCAATGTAGTATTTCAAGTATATCAAAAGTTCTATGGCACTAGAGTCTTGTTTTTTTGTTAATAAGAACATTAGACCTTAGTTTCACAATGACATATTGTAACAACATAATGATTATTATACTACTTTATATATATTCCGATATTCTGCTCTTCACTGTTAAAGTATTGACTTGGATTCTGATTTGCTATAAATTTTGGAATTCTTTTTTGTTAGACGAAAAAAAAAAAAAAAAAAAACCTTGGACACGAAATTACCCAACAACGATTTACATCACTAATGAACTTGTGCATTAAATCCAAGTACTTGACTCCCTTCATAATGAATTATTGTAATAGTGATTTTGGATTAAATAGAATATGTGTCCATTTGAGTTGAACTATACAAGATTGACAATTCTTTATAAGTGTCTATTATTTGTTGTTCATGATACTCAAGTAGACTTCATAAAACAATTGATGATCTGTGATGAACTTGCTGAAATTCCCTTTATATTAATGTGTTTCATTTCTCTCGAGCTTTATCTAAGCATGTTGCTAAATTTCTAGTCGTTTTGTGTGTATAGATGGTATTGAAAATATTTCGAACTCTAGTGTTGAGTAGGTCCCACAATTATCCAAAATAGAAAGTATCCTTTTGGAAATGACTGCTAACTGTCATATTTGAATCGTAGAAGAATTGAGCATAGTGGATAGCAAAGAAATGGGATAATATGTACCTATTTAGAAATATATTTAATCGAAAGAAATATCATGATAAAAGAAAACTATTATTGACATGATTTTCAAGCTCATAAGTGATTCCTTAAGTTCTTAACTATTAAATGTCCATGAACTATGTTTTTGATCTGTTGCAATTGACCCTTACAAAGGTCAGTTTTGATGGTTAGATTTCATACCTATTATTGAGGTTTTAGCTTGCTTCAAGATTATTTAAGTTGGCTATGGGAAGGGTTGGATAGCTAAAATTGGTACTGCTACCAATAATTACAATTCTTTGTATCTCTTGACTGTGACTACTCTTGTAGCTATAATTTGTCCTTGAAACATAGTATGATCATACACATCATATATGTCTTTGTAGCAATATGAAGACTAATGAGTTGCAATTAGTTTGTAACTAAACTCAGAGATATTCCAATCCACTTTTCTACAATTTATTCAAAGGTGCGTAATCCTTCTCGTCATGAACCTTATATGGATAGTATTGTCTATAGGTGGAAATCAATAATGTGTTACTCATCCTTGTTCAGTGTAATAAACACAATAAATTTTATAGCTGACCTAACTAAATTTTTATTTTTCTACTATGGTTCATGAAATATATATAACATTGAAGATAGGCCGAGTTCTAGTAGATTGCAAATTTTTGGTTGGCATGTACAAATAATTACAAATAAAGGTTAGAATTTTGTTATGGTTCTGGTCTATCCAATATATTAGTTGGTTGGATATAAAAAAATTATTTTCAAGAAATAAAACTTGTGTGCACTGGTTGTGTTTTCTATCATACCCCATGTGTAACAACTTGGTGTTCCAAATTACTATTAGAGTTGCGAGAGATTACATACTACAAAGTGCCAGTAAAAGTTGATCTAGGTATTTGCTAGTCACATGCAGCAAATGCTAATCTAGATTCATATCAAACTTCTGGCTAGTTTATTGAGTAATGAGATTGAAGCATATGCTATTGGGTTTATTAATACCACCTTAGGGTTAGGGTTTCCTATGACATACCTTTCTGTGGAATTTTTCTTGTTGGACAATGGTTGAGTTAAATATACTTGATTATCCATTAGGGAAGGTTGAAGGTTAAGGGGAATATCTTCACCTACTTCCTAGTATGCCATCAACTAAATTATATCTTGAGGTATATGTATATATATACATAAAAAAAGGAAAGGTATCCCAAGGGTAGGCTGTTACAAGTGGTATCAAAGCACGAGTTGTAACAGTAGGATTGCATGGGCCAAAGTTAAAGCACATAAGGTGGGATTAAGAGCAAGCAACTCACTTTGCAAGGCAGGCCTTGGAACTTGGGCTCTTGTAAAAAAGGAGAATTGATAAATAACATATTTTTCAACCTAATAAAACTTCAATGTTTAGACAATTTTGACTAGATTCATAACTTTAATCGATTTGGATTTTGAATTGAAGCAAAAATATTTGTTGAAAAATAAATAAACATGGACAACATATGGCCATCAACTACTCTTTGACCTATTCTCACACTAAAATATTGTGCAACTGTTCTTATATACACACATTCTTGCCCTATTCTTTTATTTGGTACTATTATGTGTATAAGAAATCCAACTGAAGCCTACGACAACGAACACGTATACAAGCTTTCTGCTCAAAGAAAATTTTAATTCTACTCTGTTTCAACTTATCCTATCTAGGGTCATAACACAATTTGTATCAACTTGTGAAGCTTAGTTTATATCCATAAGACTTGTAAATGGTAAATCTTTTGAGTTCAACTCTAGTGGCACTAATGTTATGAATATAGTTAATAAGAAATGAGACCCTTGAAATGGAAAGATAGTTAGTTAACCAAGCTTATATTGTTGATGTTTCACATTCCTTAGAAATCAAACTGTTCATGGTATAGTCTCATCCAATGAGGAAGGGGATTGGTCGATATTTCAGCCATATCTACATTTTGGATACTAGAAACCAAATTTTCATAAATAGACTGAACTTCACCACCATCATAATTGAGCCTACAAAGTTAGGTTGCCACAAAAATGCTCTGCCATTAGAAAATAGAATCTAACATGAGAAATATGAGTACCATGGTCAAGTGGAACTAATGATCCAATAATCTTCTTTGCAATAATCTAGTAATCTTCATCTAATAATATGCTTTGTAAAGAGGGTAATCAATTCGTTTAAGGCAAAATATAAGTGTTGGAAAATAAAGAAGATAAACACTTTTAGTTCACTTCATTTCCAAATTATCTCGCTTGAAGTAGTAAAAATGATGATCTCTAATTGATAACCATATAATTGGTCTATATTGGCCTTTGTGGTGATGCTTGCTACATAGGCTAGTGATGCAAAATATATGTGTCCCTTGAAGAAATGACACTAACATAGTACACCCAATCAAGATATTTATTTAGATGAATAGGTAATTTTAGACGGGAATTCCTTTCCACACTATTTAATATTACTCAATTTCATCTAGAGGACAAGCATACATTATAGTTGATGTGAAAAAGGAATAGTTTCCAGGAAAATAGTTTGTATGTAGTCAACATTTCTCAAGTTAGGAAAGATCATAGCCAGTTTTTCAAGTATACTATTAATGTTTGCGGGATCCTAAATCTATATCCTTTCTATGCCATCACTTATCCCAAAACCTTCAGGTGTGTAGCATGGATGGCTTCAACTTTGTCTTACACTTTTCTATTGTTGATGTTGCTTCTTCTCAGCCATGGCATTTTATCCCACTTAAGTCATTGCATTAGAGTTGAAGATCACAAACTAACGAGATCAAATGACAAATCCAAGGACGTTGTATCAAAAGTGTTCCTCCTTGTGCATAGTTACTCTCGTTTGAGGGAATAATGTTGTTCCAAGGATCTTCATGTCGACTTGCCAAGCAATAAATAAGAATCATTTTTAATATTTATAATCCTTTTATATATAAAAATCAAACTAATTACTTGTGGAGAATGTTTGTCATTAAGTACACATTAAAGAAATAAATACTTAGATAGAATAAGGTTATATCTAAATGAGTAGTGAATCATTTAGGATGAATTGCAACTACCTCGTTGATGGGCATAATAGATTCTAATTTTCCACTCTTTACAATTTTTCAGTAATTTTAATTTACTATTTCAAACTTGAGTATCTATTATTTAACATTTCTTTAGTACTATGTGGAATGGATGTATTTCATTATTTTATAAATTTGAACTTGAATTGGTGATGTTCAAACATTATTGATTTGATGTGAAATTTGATAACGATAATGGTGATGGATGAATCATGTTTCTATCACTTACCAATTTGAATTTAGTATTTACATTGCAAAATGACAAAATTTACATGGGATAAATTGGGATTTCTTTTTGTTTTTAACCTAGGATTTACATGGGAGAGCCCTAGTACCCTAGGGAACCCAATGTACCCCATCCCTCGAATTCCCCTCAAATTTGGGAGTGTCTCCATATGTTCCTAATGTGTGTTTTCCCACTCTTCTGCCCTAGAAACTTGTGGATACATTATTAAAAAGACATTGATGAAAGTTCTTGTGTTTCGTTCATTCTAAACTAATATTCACTAAAATTTCTTATACAATGAAATTTCTCATATAACAATGTTGTTTGGCACTGAACTTTCCCATACAGTGTTGCCTTTTTTACGTCATGTCCTAGATAATTAGTTCTAAAATTATCTTCTAGTCTGGATGAAATTTTCACGAGCGTCCCTGTGCATTCTTTAAGCAGTACAAAAATATTTTTTCTCTTCAAGGATCCTGCCACATTTAATATTGTCTACTTCAAAGGTTTATGGCTTTCCATTGATCTTTTCATCCTATGTAAATCACCAACTTGATATATTTCCAATTCATAATCATTAATGTGGATACTTTAATGATTTATATTCTTTATCTTTCCACTTTCCTCCTCGGTAATAATTTCCCTCTATCACTTTATTTGCTTCATTGGTGAAAGTAGACTATTGCAACCTTAAATGAGCCAAGTTGATTCCTTTATTGGTCTATTTATCATACCAGCTACTGAAATCTATTCCAACATGAATAAATATAGTCTCAAGGCCAATATGTAACAATTTTGTTAATTTTCTAGTCCTATGAGTACATCTTGTATTGGTTATCGGTATGTCCCTTAAATGGGGTTGATATGCTGTTGGATCCAGATATTATGGCTAGGGAATGCTCATGATATGTGTTGTATGTGCCTTCATATATCTGGATTTGTATCTCAAAAAAAAAATCTCATAAAAAATGTTTAACTAGTGTAATTGCTACAATGAGATTCACTTCTCTTGTAAAGACTTCAAGATTTCTTATTTTTCCAAAACCTTTTAAGCTAATAATAATGGAAACCCTAAATTTTATAGCCTAAGCCACTAGCACGACTTTATTACACGTGTAAGCCTTATATTCTAACCGTTATACTCTTGTGAGAGTTTTACCGGATGAGATCAATTATGTCTTTCCTTTTCATCCTTTCTTTCTCTAATTCATCAACCGATATTTGCATAAGGTCTTATTGAAGTGTATCTACTTACCAAGTATGAAAAGCATTGGCTTTGCCCAAAGTCCATGAGGTGTTATGAAGGAACATGATACTACTTACTTTTTATTTGACAGAAAGACAAAAGCAATATGTAAAGACAAATACAAATTATGGTTAAAACATAATCTAGAATATGTCATAGATGCAAATTGGGCCTAGACATTAAGAAATAAGAATAAGGATATAAAATGCTTATGGTATTGCTTTGGATTTAAGATCAAAGCACGAGCAATATGTTAAGAATCAAGATGAGTACAAGACTGACAATGTTTGTATTTGTGGGTGGATTCCTCGAAGGAAGTGTCATTAATATGGAGATTAGAAGGGAGAACTCCTTACCTCAAATATTTTGACATTGTTATATTTATCTGAATAATAAATATACTATGTACAGAGAGTAGGGCTTATAAATGTTGTAAATGCAAGAGATAATAATGATTGTATGAAAATCCCGAAGACATGCATGAATTGTGAAAATAAATAATACATGGTTGTGCATAACATACATATTGGCATGCAGTTTTGTCATAGGAGACATATTAGTCACATTGTAGTGACCCTCAGTTCCAATTGTGTAAATGGTTCAGGTTGAGCACATTTATGTAGGCAATGGAGAGCTACAAGGAAACATGTTGAGTTTATTGGCACATGGAGAGACCCAATGACAAAGAGAGGAGAAGCATGCAAAATTTGTTACACATATGTATACATGGTATGATGGCAACGAGTGTCATTAATGTCGAACGCAGGATACTGACTCAATTTTAGGGAATCTTTTATTTGATGATTGATGTGATATGATTTGGAATTTTACTGCATGATCTGATTTATGGACATGCATGGCCATGCTGTTTTTGTGTGCAATTGTGATTGCGATTGATTGTGAGTGTGGATTTTAATTCTCTTTTGTGATGTTGCCTTGATTGTTTCTCTTGCATTACTTGTTGATGTTATAATTGTCCCTTGATTTATATACCTGGAGGCCTTGGGGAAAGATGGTTAGGTGGCAGGGAAGCAACAAATTTCTAAGGAAGAGGCAATATATGGTTCGCATGGATGAAAACATGTGAGAAAAACAAGGTAACATAGAACACCACGAGGCAAGTTGGAAGAAACACAACAACAATTATATTCAAAAGAAAAGAGTAAGTGGCATGTGATATGGAAACCAAGTAGGCTAGTTGGGTTCTGTTGTGGCAAAACAACAACCCACTATTTTTACTTTACTATCTTCATAATAATAATGGGGAACCTCCATGCAAATTTCTGGTCATATCACCTCTTAAATGATTTCATTTGGTTTATTTTGCACGTTTTTTTATTTTCTTCGATTTTATGTTATGATTCCTCACCAACTTCCCAATGACTCTAATTTTACTGAGTTTGGACTTTCGGTTTGCACATGGCGCTTATTCAAAGTTTCTATAATTTTCACCGCGTGAGCTTAAAAAGTTATTTAATTTTATTTTGTAGATTATTTAATCAATTTAACATCAATCAATTTTATACATGAGAGTTTGTTTTCCCAATTTTTGGCACTTTGATTTTCATGTGCAAAATTAATTCATTTTATTTGAATTTTGATTGGTTTTTGTAGGAGATATGTTGGAAGGATGAAACTAAGATATCTTGGAGCAATTCGATTGCACCAACAAAGAAAAAAAAATTTCAACTCCAAAATTGATGAATCTGAACTACTTCCAACAACTCTCCATTTTTGGCAGATTTTTGTAAATTATTAATATCAGTTATGAGAATGGGGAAGGGGTTCCTCTTCCCTGCAACTTAGAGGCTCAAAGAAATTTTGTAAAGGGAATTTGAGTTGTAGATTGGGAGGAAAATTCAGATCTGAGTGTTGGGGATTTTCTCTTCAAGATTCAATTTTTGTTAGTGAGGCAAAACTTGCAGTTTTGTAATCCTTCTTCCTGCTAGCAGAGCTGAAGATTTTGAAAGGACTGTTGGAGATTTATAAATAAGACAAAGCAAGGGAATCAAGTTTTATTGATTGTATTCCAAAGTAATTTTATTTTTTAATGCAATTTTCATTTGTTCAATGACAAATTTATACCAATTATTTCATATTTTGCACTTTTGTTGAATATGCTAATGATTGTTCATTAGATGAGATATCTTATCCAATGGAATTATAGATCCGTTATTTATTCTCCTTTTACTCATGTGCCTTAATAAAATTTCGGAGTCACTATTTACTCAAAAATTTACTATTTGAAATTGATCTAACTGTCATTATAGTTTAGTGAACTTTTTTGCATTTTGATGACTTACTTTTCACTATTTTAAATTTCCAAAATAAAGAATGCATGCTAGTTATAATACCAGCTATGAGAATTAATTTGAAAAATTGACATTTATCATCAAAAGCATGTTAAATCCCTACGTTAATTGAATTCTTTCACTTTGTATTTTGGAGTTATCTCCTAAGTATTGAGTTAGATTAGTTTCCTTTACATTTTCACATTGCATATATAATAAATTTAGAGTTAGATTAATTAGTTTCATTCTAGAATTTCCTTCACATAGGGGAAAATATTAGGTGTGGCTTAGCCGAGCTCTCAATTCAACTTATGGGATTCTTTCTTTCTCGCGCACAACAAGGGACAAGATCCAATATATCTCTTATTGTTGGTAAGTAATAGATATATCACAACTCAGCAAGGAGAGAGAGGGGGTAACTCGACCCAATAGAACCAATTGAAACCATCATTACAATGGATAAGAGACTGATTTAGTACTTTGACTGGATGGCCTTCCCAAATGTTGATGAGGTTATTTTTTGCTATCAACATTTTTCGCGCTTGAAGGAGGCAAAACAATAAATTGTTTCTTTAAAGATTCTGTGTTCTAAAAGTTTTAGCTTCTTACAATGACTCCTTCTAAAGGACCTCCTTGGAGTTGCTTTATTGAAATTTCGCCAACTACCATTCCAATAAATGTAGCAAGGCTCTTGTCAAAAATAAAATTCAATGATAAGACTTTTCCTTTTGATCATCTCTTTCAATTTGTTTTAGATTGCAATAACTTTGATATTGACGAAGGTGTCATTTGTAGGATATTCACTCTTAATTTAACAGGTCAAGTTGAATAATAGTGTTGATCATTACCAATTGCCTCTATATATAGTTGGGATGAATTTTCAAAATTTTTCCTCCATGATTTTAGGAAAATAATTGTGAAAAGGTTTATGCTCAGTTAGAAGCATTGCGTAGATTGGAAGGTGAGTCCTTGGATGATTTTATAATTAGATTTAAATTATTTTGTTTATAATTTCAATCCAAATATTTTCCTCCCAAGTTTCAATTAGTTGTATGATTTAAACATCTAATGTCTCTTTCGTGTGTTTTTAATCATTTTAAGGGATCGAAAGATACAAATTTTTTAAGCATATGTAACACTTCTGAAGAGTCAATGGATCAAAATAATAATGCATATCCACTAAAAATAAAAAATGCAAATGTTGCTAATGAAGAATTTCAACAAGAAGTAGATGCTCTTGAAACAAATAAAGCTAATCTTGAAGCTGCTTTTAACCAAAATAATTTCGCTGCCAAATACTACTACTTTTTTTGAATTAGAAGAACAATAGGTTGCAAATTTAGCAAGGATCAGGCAACAAAAAAATCCACAAGAAATAATGAAAATAAATAAATATACTATTGCTGAAATTAGTGATCAATCACAAGTTATAAAGTATCCTAACAACAATTTCCAAAAATTCAAGAAAAATTTCGGAAAAAAAAATCACACCATCAGAGTTTTGTTGACGCGTTTTGAACCATCCAGTGTGGTTCATCATTAGGACAAGATAATTAGATGGTTCGAAATGCATCGAAAAAACTCTGATGTTGTGTTTTTTACCGAAATTTTTCTTGCTTTTCATGATATGGACCACAAAAGCTTATTTCAACAACTTCTAGATCGACTAAATACATGTCTCTCCTTTGATTCTTTCAACCAATAGTGAATCTAATTTTTGTATTGAGGAAGACATTAATCAACAAATTGAAATATGCAATAATACAAATATAGATGAATTTGAAATGCGCATTCTGAAAAACGAGGAAGAATATTAAGATAGAGAAAATTTCAGATACATATCTTCAGCTTCTTATTCTTCATCTATCCTGATCTTTTTAGTAACAACAATTCAATTGTGAATCAGTCAACAATCTCGTTGGACACAAATTTAATTTTAGAAAATAAAGGAGTTGTAACGAGTTTAATTAGTAATGAATTATCGTTAAATTCTGATTGGGATAGAGAGGATATAATTACCCATAATTTCAATAGTCGTGTAATTTTTCTCAATTATGCATCTAACCATTTGCTTGGTTATGATTTATCTTATGAAAAGGAAGGAAACATTAATGAAGTCATTTATAATGATTATTTGGAGGTTGATATTGTTGAGTCTCTTCATCCTTCAGAAATGAGTTTGTCAAATTATCATAATCTCAATCCTTTGAGTCCAAACATATTTAAGGCTGAGAAAAACACCATTCCAGAAATTGTTTCACTTGTTTCTCATTTTCAAACCTCCAAGCATTGTGATGATTTCATTATCCAAGAATCCATCCCAATCTTTGATTCTTATGATGATGATGTTTCTTCCTCAATTTTTTCCATTTCCACAAGGATATGCTAATAATCTCATTGTTTCTGTTGACACATTTGGAAAATAATTTTTTGTAAACAAACCCCAACTATGTTGTATTATTATCTTTAACATTAGTGTAAATTATAACCTGGTTTTTCTTCATTTTCTTCAATTTAAGTTTAATTTTCTTTCAAATTTTAGTTTTGAAATTTTGAATACATTACACTGGCATTTTTGAGCATTCAGGCACTCAAAACTCATCAAATGCATTAATCGGCTTATATGCAGACCAATTTTATAGTCGTAGGTATGAGCATCAACAACTCCTTATTATCCAATTTTATTTGATGTTTGTGTGAGGCTAATTCATGAATTTTTTAAAAAGAATTCCTCCCAAGTTCTGACATTTAAGTGTGCACCAGGATCTGCCCAAAAATCTGACTCATTCGAAAATCTTCTGAGTGATATATTTAACTTCCATTCACATTTAATTGATCCATTTCAGAAGTATTTGGAAACATTAGTTGCACAAAATGTTTTTTATGTTCTCGGTTTTTAGAAGGCTGTACATTTAAAGATTCATCCAAATCTGGTCTAACATTTCCTCTTCCTTTGAATTTAATCCAATCATTAACAAAAATACATCCCGATTTTCATGATCGTGTATGCATATGTTTGGAAGAATTTCAAGGTAAAAAAATTGTAAAAAAAATTATTTTGCTTAATTTGTTAAATGGTAATGTATAAAATAGGCTTAAATTTTTCTTTAATATTTTAGCTGCACTTTTATATCTATTACTGATGTTTGATATGTACATACTTGCAGAAAATAAGGTACTCAAATGGCTTCACTAGAAGTTTGATTTCACTTAGTTTTTAATCTACCCTATTAGATTAGGAGTAGGATTAGCCTAGTTAGTTTGCTTTTCTTATATTTCTTTTAATAGTACTTAGCTTTGAATAAACATGTAGTGAGCCAAAAGGGTTTCCTTGATATTCATTCCATTTCCTAGCAGGATGCATTCCACAGTCCTCACAAGGCATTTCTGGTTATGCAATGTTGAAGTGGATACAAATTAATGGCTCATTACTTAGCATTTAATTTAGATTGAATTGGTTGATGATTTTGAACATAGGAAAATTTTGAAAAATTGCATGGAATAATGTCAAGGTCTATGAGCTAAACTTGCAATTAAATTCTTCTAGATATGCCTACATGTTCATCCTCATATGTTAATTATTTTGCATTCCAACTTTGTTTTCCCTTTCACTTATTTATTTCTCCTTTGTACTCCTTTTTGTAGGACGTCATTAGCTTGATTTGAAGACTAGAATTTGTGAGTAAATTAAATAAGATTTAGGATAAAGCGAGCACATAGCCCTTCCAATTAACAAAATGTTCAGGTAAATATTTATTTCTCATCAATTTTTTATTTATTTATGTGATTTGTATAGGTTCATTGCTATATGTTTCGTTTGCTTTACAAATTTGCAAGATAATTCATAATTATATTTTTCTTCTTTTCTCGATGCAAATAAAATGAAACACTTGACTCCTAATTTTTTAAATTTGTCGTGGGACTGTAGATTCCTACATTTTAAATGTCTAATTAAAGAAGGCTTCGAAGTAAAGGAATATTACAAAAATAATCTAGAAACAATCGTAAAATGTTGTCGCCCATACCTCTGCACATCTTTATATTTTGTATTTTCCAAAGTCATATTGAAGCCACACTGTTAATCCTAGGTTATCTCTTAGTTGCACCCCTTTATAAACCCCAGGATGACTAATTTCCTTCAGGATTGTCCATTTTACATGGTGTGTGCACATGGGACTTTATTGTTGTGTTTTCATTGGGAATTCATCCCTTGTTTTTCACATAATTCGAGAGCCACAACTATTCCTTGGAGCATGTCCTTCATATCTCCATAGGTGACGATTATAGGTGCTCCATTTGCCCTCACTCCATCCCTCCACATATTTCACATTACCCTGGTACCCAGATGTCCATAACTTCTTAAACTCTAATTCCAAAAGTTTCTAGGCATACAGGCTCTGGGATCCACGTCATCACATGTTCTTTATTTGTGCACACTCTTATAGTATACTTTATAACCGTGCTATTCTTTAAGTGGTGGATCCTACTCCTGCTTTAATAACCCACGAACCTGGAAGCCCATAACCTTTTCGAATTCCAATTTATAATACCCTATGGGCATCCAGGCTTCGGGTTTTCCTCTCTCCTCTTTACTGAGCCCACGCCTCTTATACTCAAAACTTTAGTCTAATTGTATCCAGCCTCTCCGTTCTAGGCTACTACATAGGAACTCACTTTTCTACCACCCATAAGGCTGGATGCTTGAATGCCCAACTAATTAATAAAATTTCATTTCAATTCTATTCCCGACATTTCAAGTCCTTAAGCTGGGATGGGTCCCACTTTGCACTAGTGATATGATTGATCCTCTTGAGCCTGAAAGTATTGCTAATTCACCTTTGCGAACAAGATGACATAACTTCCTCTTGGCTACTGCATTTGGATGCCTCTAATAAGATTTCTTTTAGAGTACCCATGTAATTATTTTTGGATAATTTTATCTACCTCCCCAGCTACAACCTTCTAGGTTATCATAACCAATGGCTAAATTATAATTTTGTCCTTGATTTATTATTGGATTCCCATCCCTTTTCTCCCTTTCTCTCCATCCTGGATGTCATCATCCCAACCATATTTTAAGTGTGCACCCTTCATCTTTTTGGAACACCCCTGAGCAACTACTATGTTAATGTGGAAAATTGGTAAGAAAAAAAGAAATATGCAAAGGTAATGCATCATGATCTGATCCAGGTGGATATTGGTGGCCACTTGCCTATTCCACTTGGGGCCCCACCATTGTCTCTTTCAATTTTTTAGTTTCGGCACACCTTACTATTTTTAACAGTTTTTCGGGTCCTGAACTTCCAGAGCCCTTTTGAGGCCCTAAACGACGTTTTTTGGGAAAACCGAGAGAAACATGGGGTTGTGGACCAATGTTTTTCACACAAAAAGTTTTATTCCTCAAATAGATCTTCCTAACGAGGTATGGTGCGGGTCAAACGGAGATCATATGCCAAAGTTATGTCCCCGAGAAGTTGAAACACCAATTTACCCAAACGAGGCCCATAGTTTTGGCGCTTCATCTCCTAGGGTTATGGTTTTATATGTTTAGGGTTTTACATTGTTTCTAAATAATAAATAGCCCCTATAGCCTCATTGTAACACAGTTCAGAGGCCTGTAGCCGCCACATCTCTTCTCAGAGATAGGCTACCAGCGCCCTAGCTAGTTTATTTCCATTCTGTCTGTAAGCAAATTTTAGTTCTTTGATATTAGTGAAATGAAGTATTATTTCCGTTGCATCTTTGTGTTTATGGTTATATGTGTATTCTGTTGCGTTCCTGCATAAATCCGGATCAGTGGTATCAGAGTAGTCTACTTTTTCTTGATCCTTCTTTGCATGTCCCCAACGAGGTCGGGGTATAAGGAGTTAGGGCTCGATTTGGTGGAACCTTTGCAAGATCAACCTCACAAACCCCAACGACCGCCCATGGGGGACGAAAATAAAGATGAGGGAGCAGGAGATCCTATCAAAATATTGCTCGAGGAGGCCCTCGAAAAACAAAGGAACGCGATGATGGATAGCTTTGCCCAGATCCTTTAACGACTTCCCACAAGCGGTGCATCCGCATCTAGCAGCCACTCTAGAGGTGCGACTCCCTTTAAGGCATAAATAAAATTTGACATTCCCATATTTGAGGGTCAAATAGATGCAGATGCCATAGATAGATGGTTGAATCTATTAGAAGGATATTTCTCGGTTCATGACTTTTCCAACCGGGAGAAGATCATTTTTGCACTCCTCAAAGCTACCCCCCATGTCAAGGACTGGGGGGAAACCTAATGTGAGAAAAAGGGCAAGAAAAAACCCTATCTGTTCTTAGCCGCACCCACTTGGAATTATTTCTGAGACGCCATTAAGGAGCAATACTATCCTGTGGGGAGCTATGAGGACAAGTACATACAATGGACCACGCTACAGCAACAAAGGGATCAAGATGTGAATGAGCTGACGAATATGTTCCATACCCTGTGCACAAAGTTGGGTATCAAAGATTCGGAGAAACATTTGGTTCTAAAGTATCGCAGTTGTCTGCACAGATACATTCAGGAGGAAATGGAGTTCCTCGACATCTCCTCGCTTGGTATGACATACCGGTATGTTGCCAAGATTGAGAAGAAATTCAAACAGAAGAAGCGAAACTTTGGATCTGCGAATCAAAAGCAAGGGAAAGGTGCCCCAAAACTACAGAAAAAAGGACAAAGCCAAGGCATGGTTGCCCAAGACGACCTGTCAAAGTCACAAGAAAAGAACAACACCACGAAGCCAAAGAAGGGCACGGGAAAGTGGTGTGATTTCGATAAGAGCTCCGCTCACAGCACAAGTGAGTGTCGGTCCAAGCAGTCGCTGGTGGCCGAGATGATGGCTTCTGAGTCAGATGCATGCTCCGAATCTAATTCAAAACCTAACAAGGGGAATGAAAAAGGGAAACAGATTATTGGTGCGATCCCAATGCCACTGTTTCCAGTTTGAAGATCTAGAAGGAGGAACCAGAAGATCAAGAGGAGGAGGAGCATCTGTTCCACTCCCAGATGTGGGTAAAGGGTTCCTTGCTACAGTTCATTGTCAATAATGGGAGCCAAAAGAACCTCATTTCAATAAACGCCATGAAGTGGTTGGGCTTGCCGACCAAAACACACCCACATCCATACACCATCGGGTGGCTTCACGAAGGATGGGATCTCCGCGTCAGCCAGCAGTGCCGCCTTCCCTATAGCATCAAGCCCTTCACGGATGAGCTATTATGTGACATTGATCCTCTTGATGTTTCTGATGTATTATTAGGCCAACCATACTTGTGGAAGCGACATTGTGTATGAGTCCCGACCTCGCGCTATTATTGTTACTTTGGGAAATAATCTGTACAGGATACCAGAGGTAGCACCGCTTGCCGCTATCTCTTTGTTTACTACAAAACAATGCAGTAAGCTCATTTCCCAAACTAGGAAATTCGTTTTCCTGATGATCTGCCCCTAGGGCAAGAAGAAGATTGTGGCCACGACCTCCAGATAGGGCCCCTCTGCAAGACAACAACAAATGGAAAAGGTTGTGGAGGAGTATGGGGACATATTCACCTCAGCCACAGGGGTTCCTCTACACTGTCAGGTCAAGCACCCCATTGATATAATCCCAGGTGTGTTGCTACCCAATGGACCGATCTATCCATGCTCTGTTTTGGAGAACGATGAAATCAAGAGGTAGATTCAGGAGTTGCTGCAGAAAGGTCACATCCGTCCAAGTTCATCGCCCTGTGGGAGCCCAATCATGTTGTTATAGAAGAAGGATGGGAGTTGGAGACTCTATATTTACTATCGGTGCTAAACAAGATCACTATTCGGAATAGGTACCCAATCCCACAGATTGATGACCTTCTAGACTAACTCAAAGGGGCGAAATATTTCTGCAAGATCGACTTGAAGTTTGGGTATCACTAGGTACCAATCGAACCCTCCGATGTGTGGAAGAATGCCTTCAAAGCCAGGGAGGGCCCTTTCGAATGGCTGGTCATGCATTTAGATTGATGAATGCTCCCGCAACCTTCATGAGGTTGATGGACGACATCTTGCGACCATTCACCAACTCATTTGTAGTGGTGTACTTAGATGACATTCTGATCTTCATCCAGACTTGGGAAGAGCACCTCCACCACATTCGACAAGTCCTCCAAACACTGCGACAACACAAGTTGTGTGCCAATTTGGAGAAGTGGACTTTTGGCATGACCCAAGTTCAATATCTGGGATAAATTATTGTTGAAAGGGGGGTGCAAGTGGATCTAACCAAGATCCAAGTCATTCGTGATTGGCCAGCCCCAACCACCCTAACAGAGCTTCGCAGCTTTCTGGGTCTTGCTAATTTCTACCGCAGGTTCGTGTTGGGATTCTCTCATATCACTTGGCCCTTGAGTCAAGTCACCATGGGAGGAGCGAAAGAAAAATTATTTTTGTCGGAATCTCAACATAAGGCATTCATGGAATTGAAACATTGCCTCTGTCTGCCCCAGTGCTCACGTTACCAGAATTGCAACAACCATTTGAGATTGAGACAGATGCCTCTGACTATGCTATTGGGGCAGTTCTTACTCAACAGGGGCATCCAGTGGCATATCACAATGAGACATTATCTGACACAGTTCGCAAGTATCCCACTTATGACAAAGAAATGTATTCCATTATGCAGGCTTGTCGAAAATGGAAGCATTACATTTTTTGGAAGGAAACAGTCATCCACACAGACCACTGGCCCCTACAGTTCATACAGACACAAGGGAAGTTGCAGAACGATCATTTTCAGAAGTGGTCCATATATCTGCAACAATTTCATTTGAACATCAAGTACAAGAAGGTAGAACCAATAATGTTGTAGACTTCCTCAGCCGACCACCGATCGTGGCGGTAACCGCCATTCTCAACTCTTGTGGGCACGAGACTTATGATTGGCCACTTCTCTACTAGAGCGATCTAGAATTCGGCCACACATACAAGGCACTCTTAGGGGGTGCATAAGTTCCAAATTTTCACCTCCAAGATGCACTGTTATGCCACCTGGGACACCTTTGTGTTCCTTCATGCGAGTGTGCCAAGATGATATGGGAAGCACACTACAGTCTAGTCGCTAGGAATTTTGGGGTCGAAAAAATACTGGCAGTACTGCAGAAGTATTTCTATTGGCCGAACCTTCGACAGGATGTCAGGAAGTACATCAGATCCCGCACTGCTTGCGCCATTGCCAAATCGACCATCAAGAAGCAAGGCCTCTATACTCCGCTACCTACTCCTAGTTGACCTTGGGAATCCATCTCCATGGATTACATGTCGGGCCTTCCTTATACTAAGCATGGAAACGACTATGTTTTCGTGGTCATCTACAAATTCTCGAAGATGGCAATTATGGCACCCTGCAAGAAGAATATCACAGGAGAAGCCACTGCTAAACTTTTCTTTGAACAAGTGTGGGTGCACTTTGGGATCCCACAGTCTATCATATCAGGTCGAGACAACATGTTCCTCAACACATTTTGGTCCAGACTCTGGTCAATGCTAGACACCAAGCTCACTAAGTCCACAGCTTTCCATCCCCAAACTGATGGCCAGACAGAGGTCGTCAACAAGATGATTATACACATTATGTGCATGTACAATTCAAAGCATCCACACACATGGGATGAGAGCCTCCCTTATGTACAACATAGTTATAACCGGGCTCTCCACAGCTCAACCAGCCACAACCCCTTTCAGGTGGGCTTGGGATTCCAACCACTATGTCCCATTAACGTAGCCATGCCATTTATGGCTACTTAGGCCGATTCGGCTCATGTCCAGTCTGAAGTTGACAAAGTGAACAACTTCATTGAGCGCATTCAACACATCTACCAACAGGTTCATGACATATTGGATAGAGCCAATGATAAGTACAAGCAATGACATGATCAACATCAGGTGCCACACAACTTCCAGGTAGGCGACAAAGTGTGGCTACATTTGCAGAAGGAGCGCCTCACTAGACCCCACCGCAAGCTTCGTCCGCTCTGATATGGGCCGTACACCATCACCAAGGCTGTAGGGAACAATGCCTTTGAGCTCAGTATTCTACCATTCCTTGGGCTGCACCCAATATTCAACGTGGACTACCTTTGTCCCTACTTCCCACCTCTACTGGATACCTCTCACATTGCAGAACAATTCACACCAACAGAGTTAAACCCAGACTGCATGGAATAGGCCACCACAAGTTGTATCATGGACATGAAAATCAAGAACACTCTCCAACAAGAGATCCAACTGTATCGGGTTGTCAAAGCTGGACAACTCCTGCACCAAGGCAAGTGGTTCACCAGGGACCAAGTTCAGCAGAAGTTTCCTCATCTCATGGAGGAACTCAATGCAATGGGAATCATTACTTCCTAAGGGGGGAGGAATGATCCAGGTGGATATTGGTGGCCACCCACCTATTCCACTTGGGGCCCCACCATTTTCTCTTTCGGTTTTTTCAGTTTCGGCATGACTTACTATTTTTAGCAGTTTTTTTCGGGTCCTGAACTTCCGGAGCCATTTTGAGGCCCTAAACGATGTTTTTTGGGAAACCTGAGAGAAAAATGGGTCCATGGACCAATGTTTCTCACACAAAAATTTTTAGTCCTCATATAGATATTTTTAACGAGGTACGGTGCGCCTCAAACATAGAAACACCAGTTTACCCAAATGGGGCCCATAGTTTTGGTGCTTCATCTCCTAGGGTTAGGGTTTTGGATGTTTAGGGTTTTCCATTGTTTCTAAATAATAAATAGGCCCTCGAGCCTCATTGTAACACAGTTTAGAGGCTTGTAGCCACGGCATCCCTTCTCAGAGATAAGCTACCAACGCCCTAGCTAGTTTATTTCCATTCTGTCTGTAAGCAAATTTCAGTTCTTTGATATTAATGAAATGAAGTATTATTTCCAATGCATCTTTGTGTTTATGGTTATATGTGTATTCTGTTGCGTTCCTGCATAAATCCGGATCATGATCTATTTTGAATATTGATTTTGGTTAGTTTATATATCACTCCATTTTAGTGGTCACACAATATTCCAAGTACTCCTCATATATATATATACCACAATTGCATTGGTTGGGAATTTGGATTGATCTCTTGTGATTACATGAAAAAATTGGAACTGATATAAAATCACATGAAGCAAAAAGAATAATTGTTGCTGAAATTCATAATGAACCACAGATTCATTTTTTATTCCCGATGAATTATTTTATTTATTTCTAATCCATTGAACATGAGTCATTTTTCTTCTAGCTTAATGCTTGCTCTAGTTTAGATTTAATAAATTTATGATCTTGAGCAAATGAAAACTTCATACAATGTAAATTATTCATACTTTTGAGGAAAAGCGATATCTTCCAGGTAAATCTAAACGAAATTCTTCAAGGTATGTCTCATATGACCATTTTCATCTGTTACCATTTTCTTATGTTGTTTATTTAAACCTTGTTTTTAGTATTTGCTAATCCAAGGCTCTGTTTTTGCAGGTCTTCAAGTATTGCTTTGAAAATTTTGCACCTTTTTTTTGGAATTCACTCTCCTCGTTTTGCTTGCTTTCGAGCTTTGGAAAAGCAGTTATGATTTTGAACAAATTAAAAATAATTTAAATCAAGGAGTCTTTGAACCTCTAATTTGTTTCACACGCCTTGTAAAATTGTCAAGATGTTTCCATGCAGGCTTAGTTTCGAAACAATAATATTTAGAAGAGAAGAGACACCCTATTTAACTTCATTTCCCCTCATAACTGTTATTTGGTTTTTGTTTGAATATAATCATAACTATCTAGAACTCTATAAGACCTAATCAATCAAAATATAAACTTAAGAAAAACATGTATTATTTCTTTATACTCGTTATTTTGTTGAGATATTTTTCATAAATCATCTTGTTGATGTTTCTTTTGATTTCGTTTTTTCATCTAGCCTTTTGCTTTTAGTTTGCATGTCCCTTCTTCTTTTTGCAAATTTTGGAGTGATGATTTCATTTCGCTTTGGATTGGTTTTGGTGATATTACCAAAATTTATGTGGAAGAATTTTTCTTACCCATCATTGGTCAACACACAAGGAAAATTTTTACTCTGCCAATTTCATGAGTTTTCATTTACTTTAAAGACACATCTTTAATGAATTCTAAAGTCCTGTTTCCTTAATTATTTTCCTATAGAGGAACATTCGTATTTTCCAAGTGATATAGTTCATATTTCCAAGGAAAGAGCTGGCTTGAGTCTAATTCAATGAATCCCACCCATTCCCCCCACTTCACATAACGATCCTTTAAATTGATAGTTGTAGGGAAATTATGAGTATTATATCCATTGTCTTTAAAAACTCTTATACCACCCCACCCTCTTCACCTAATTGTTAAAATCAATTCTCTAAATAAACTTTATAAAATAGGTGGTAAAAGCTGAAGGTTGAAAACACATATGTGTAGGAAACACAAGTAAACCTGCTAGGGTATTGAACAGGCTCCCTGGCAGCAGGGCTATGCTTGTGTGTTACTAAGACAACTTCGTTGGGGCTATGGACGCTTGCTAAAAACGAAGTTATGTCAGGTTAAGGAGATTATTTATATCAATGGATGCATACTCTCTTTAAAAATTCATATCTGTACCTCTTCTGTGACTCAAATGAGGTAAATTTAAAAAATAAATGACAAGTACTTATCTTTTAGAACTTATATCACTTGATCTATTAATGTGGGACCCATGAGAAATGTCTTAATGTTTGAAGGCATGATAGAATTCAGCATTTCAACCTTTTGGTAAATTTAAATCATTATCTTTTTAACGAGAGATAATTGCTTCTTCCCCGTGTGTCGCCATTGTTGTGGAAAAAAAACAACCCACACTTTTACTTTACTATCTTCATAATAATAATGGGGACCCTCCATGTAATTTTTTTGTCATATTGCCTCTTAAATGATTTCATTTGGTTGATTTTGCGGGATTTTTATTTTCCTTTGTTTTCCATTCTAATCACTTCATTGTGTGTGATTTCTCACCAACTTCTCAATGGATCTAATTTTGCTAAGTTTGGACTTACAATTTGCACATGATGCTTATTCAAAGTTTCAATAATTTTCACCACTTGGGCTTAAAAATGTAAAAAATGTATTTTATTTTATTTTGTAGATTATTTAATTGATTTATATGTAAATAAAATTATTTTATTAATTTAATCAATTTAAAATTATTAGGTTAATTAATTAATATAATCTAGATTTATTAGACTAATTGTATTTCATTTAATTAATTTGTGATTAATTAAGTTTTAATTAATTATTAATTTATTAATTAACCACTCAATAGAACCACCGCAACCAAGAACATGTGTACATATTGTAACTATATAACAAAATTGCATAGCCTTAGTTTTTAAAATATATTTTAAAAATAAAAAATATATAAAAATAAAAAAATAAAAAAATATAAAAAATAAAAAGACCTGAAGCCATGCACCCGAAAGAAAACATAAATTCAATTTCTTAAGCTTTACGAGCTTATGGGTTCCCGAGCTTCTCAAATGAAAGTGGCTATATTTTTTGTATATAGTAATGGAGGGATGGTCCCACTCCCACGTGGTCCTCCCCTCCTCTCCCTCCTCTTCTCATTATACCCAACTCCCATTTAATTCCCCTTAGGGCTTCTCATTCTTCCGAGCATCCAGGATTCCCCTTCATGCCACTCCCTTACCTTCTTATCACTCGCGACTCCTCCTCCTCCTTTTGGGCTATGGGCCCTCTCCTCTTATACACTTATAACTCCCCTCCTCTATTATATATTTCACGAGCTCATTATTGAAGCCCAGACAACCCCTTTTAAATATTTTATTATTTTTAATTAAATAATTTATTTTTTAATTTCATTAATTTTTAATTTTGTTTTATTATAATGTGTAAATATTGATAATTTTGTTTAGTATTTATTTAATTTAAATTATAATTATTAAAATAATTTAAAATTATAAATTTATTTAATGTTTTGTTTTATTTTTTTGTAACTAAGAGGAACCCAGTAGCCTGCTTGACATGTAAGTACTAGTAAACCTCTGGGGGTTGCGATATGTCCTCCTCCTCGTAGCTCAGGTCACAACAGGGGGGATTTGAACCTAGGTCTTTCGAGTTTCAACGCCTTCACATTTCTCGGATTCAACCAATTAAGCTTCCCTCGAGGACGAATTTTATTTAATGTTATATTAATATTTTGTATTTATTAATTTTAATTTGTATATTAATAAAAATATCAAAATTTTTCCCATGCATGCTAATTTTCAAACACTAACAGTTTTGACACTCTCACTTTGGAAGGCTCTATCTTGAGTTCTTCTTGGCCAAATGAGGCCAAGGATGGCTCATTGGAAAGATAAAAATATGGAGAATATTTTGGGAGTGATTTCATGCCCAGATTTGGTCATTAACTATGCCTAAAAATTAGTAGAAAATGGAGCTCTGAATTTGCACCAAAAAACCAATTTCTAAATTTATTTTGGAAAATTTGGTTGATTGAAACTTCCGCTGTTGCAAATTCATTCAATAAATAACTCTTGGGCCATAAATATTTTTTTTGTTTTTTTTGGGTAAATTAGGCTAATCTATATTAATTCGAGAATAGAAACAATACATATGCAACAGGCTAGGTTGGTAAGCTGCGCTTAACCAATCCCAGCCTTAGTTGCACAATTTCGGGGCTGCCTCCATGGAGGAAACCAACCTGGAAAATACTTGAAGTAGGAAGTTAAAAAATGCGCAGAAGCGCTGGTGTATCCATAAATTACAAAATGTGCGGAAGCATAAGTATAACTTGAAATTCCGTGGTGATAGCAGGCATGAAAAAAAACAAGGAAGAACTGAGCAGCTTCACAGTCCTTAGTCTTCAGCTTCATCATTAATGTCTGGATCTTCCTCCACTATGGGGAAGGCGTATGCCTGTGCAGCCGCTTCCTCTGTATCACTGGGTGGACACGTAGGTTTGGGGACAGGTGCGCAAAGGATGGGAACCACTGGATATTCTGTGTCAGGGACGCATGTCCAAGTACCTTCAAAATCCATAATCCATACATCTGTATCATCACCCTCATCCTCCTGAGATAGAAGAGGTTCGGTCTTGCGAGGCAGGAGGTGTGCCTGATGCGCAATGGTGGAATTATGAGGTCCACATCTGCCTCTCTGTGAAGCTTGCACAGGGGTCTCCTCCTCCTAATTCGGTTTGGGGCTATGTCTAGCATAACTACATGAGGAGGAGCCTTCAATAGACTCCAGGTGATTTTCTGTCCCACAGTGGTAACGACCGGGGAGCACCCCTCTCTTCCTGCCACAGATGGTTCTTTCGTGCAACCTAGGTGCCATGGCTTGCTGAAGCAGAGGTGTGACAGAGATGGAGGGATGCTCAACAGGGGGAGATGATCGAAGTAGGGGAAAAGCAAGTGGATAGGGGGGACGATGAGGGGGCAAGCACGTCAAGGGACGCAGGGTAATGGGTGCGTGCAGACTATTGAGATTGGTGGGATAGATGGAGTTTGGATAAGATGCACAGGTTGGTTAAATCGTAGTCCATGGATTTTTGCGCAGCGCAACTCTATGAAGAGAGCTGCAGAGCGGACTGGGTGTGCAAGAGGGCAAGAACATAATAATAAAAAAAGTCTGAAGGAGCTGATTGTGTATCTCTTTGTGCTGAGGGGCCTTCCTTTTAAAAGGCCCGTGACACATGTGAAGGGGTAGGTCATGATTGAGCCTCGTACGCAGCTGCGTGCCATAACCGTTTTCATAAGTGGGCTCCAGTGAAGAGTTATGGCCAATCGACATATCAATCCAGGTAATAATTTAGGATGATTGCTGCACAGAGGTACCCTGGAGGGGTTGACGCTATCCAAGTGTGTCTTCATCATGCCTTATATCATTCATCTTATGCGGATGGATATTGGTTTGAGGATCCACATCGGGTGAGGACCTGTGCTGTAGATCTTCGTCCTCATGGGCATGGGAGAGGCGATTTTCATTCGTACTCCTGTTGTCACCCACATCCGGGGGGGGGGGGGCATAGAGATTATTACAGGGATAAATGGGAAGCTTATATTTCTTTTTTTAATCTATTTAATTGCATTCAGTCAGAGAGTTTATTTTCCTAATTTTTGGCACTTTGATTTTCTTGTGAAAAAATAATTCATTTTATTTGAATTTTGATTGGTTTTTGTAGGAGATATATTGGAAGGGTGAAAGTAATAAATCTTCGAGCAATGTTATGGCACCATCAAAGAAAAAAAAGAAAATTTGTAGCTCCAAAATTGATGGATTTGAACCACTCCAACAACTCTCCATTTTTGACATTTTTTTGTAAATTATTAATATTAGTTATGAGAGCAAGGAAGGGGTTCTTCTTCTCTGCAACTTAGAGGATCTAAGAAATTTTTTAAAGGGAATGTGAGTTGCATATAGGGAGGATAAACTTAGATCTGAGTGTTGGGGATTTTATTTTCAAGATTTATGTTTTGTTAGTGAGGCAAAACTTGCACTTTTTTAATCCTTCTTCCTGCTAGCAGAAATGGATATTTTGAAAGGATTGTTGGAGATATGGGGGTTGTTGATTTACACAACAGGAGGTTGGGAGGATTGTATATAAAAATAAAAAATTCACTCAGCTGCACTTACTACTCATGTCGTTAGAAACTCTTATATTGAACAATGTGTATTTTTTTACAAAAAAATTCTGGATCCAACCTGCGAATTAAGTTTTCAAATTCGAAAGAAATTGTTAGATACTTTTATATTTATTTGTTTTGTTATGCATAGAAGAAAATAAATCCTACTGTAAACCTCATAACAAGAATGCAAAATTTTCAGTGTATATTTAGATTATAAGTTCTATACTTAAATACTAGAGAACAAATAAATATAAGACTATATTTGTTGTTGCCCAAGAGCCAATGAAAATAGTTCACTGTGTGGGCATTTCCAATTATTTTCATGCTTCTCGAGTCAGTTATTGAAATCACAAGTCTGTATATTGTGTGACACTATAAATTGTTTCTAGAATTTCAGTAACTGATCATCAAATACTAGATTTCATTTTTGTTTGTCTCTACATTTATATCTAGCAATACATTTGCAAGTTTTTCTCATTTGGTATCAATAGGATTAAATTACAAGAGTTCATTAGTTACAGTTGTATTCAGAGTTAAACATTTGAGGTAGGTGAATACAAGAACATAGTGTGACAAGGAAACACATACGCTCAATTTGTTTCAGATATCTATGTTGCAACAACATATTGCAATTTTTATATCACGAAAATGGATTGCTCTATGACAGTTGCATTTAAACAAATTCGAGGAAAAATTGAACATGTTGTCAAGGAAACAAAGTTCAAGTTCTTCGGAAACTTGGAAACGCATCGCTAAATATACAAAAAATGTCAGATGGAGAAAAAATGCACATTGTTTTATGTTTGTCCTCGTACTCAGCTTCTAGAAAACAACTATCATGAGATCTGATCGAACTAGAGAAGAAACATATGTTCTAAATTGGCCTATTTTTTTAGAACACTAACCTGATGACTTTGAGTTCTTATGCCCCACTTGTATTGAGAGCTAAATACTTGAAAGAATTGAATAAAAGAACATCATGATAGATAAAGTATTTTTTGACAAAATGTGAAAATATTTGGTTGACTCATTTTGTTAGCTTTGTGTATAATAACTCTTTTGCTGGAAGTATGGGACCACTAAGTGTGGAAGGTAGGCTCAACATGGAATTTGTTGTCAAGTTGTGCTTGATTTTATAGGCATAATTATTTCAATGAACATAGTGATAGACACATAGTATAGGAAACAATACTGCAATCTGTTTTCTTGAGGAAACCTGTACAATATTCCTTAAAAGAATAGTAAATTTATTGTGGCATAAACAACTATAAACATTTTAACATGAAATATATGGCTATGCTATATTATAAGCACCACCAACATGAAGAGGGATCAAGGCGCAACTATGACTGCAATAACTAATATGCTTGTATCTAATTTATATTATAAATTGTTGACAAGTGGAAAAAAACCTCTTGTAACAAGTTACTAACTTACTATGCGGTTAATCAAAGTTCCATATATATATATATATATATATATATATATATATATATATATAGTTTCTATGGCTATATATCACTTGTAACAAAGGTCCCATTACTTTTCTAAAACGAAGATTAAACAAGGATCTAGAGTTCAATGTGGACATCAATGCACATGAATATAATATTTGGAAACATAGTCAAAATTTTGTATCTAGAAATTTTGGGCCACCCTTGTTACATAGGACAATAGATATTGTAGCTTCAATACCTTAAGCGATTGGCTTATATATTTGTCCACAACAATTCTCAGGTGGACATGTTGACATATTGTCAATTGAGAAAATTTTACTTGAACAACGCTTGTAGATCTATGGACACAATATCAATGACTGTAATGACTGTTTGTTTCAGTCTATTTGTTTACTTGCACCATGTTTTGATATATGTATTGTGAGAAAAAAAAACAATTCTACAAGTTATTTTGTGATTATATCATTTTCAATGACAACAGAACTGCCAATTTCCTAAAACAATAACTGAATGCTAGAAACATTGAACAAGAGTAATGTATCAATGGTTCGCGGGCTTATACTATAAAATCATTATTGTCACATGCATTTCAAGAAACAAAAGAAAGAGGTTTTGGAATACAATGCATTTGAAAAATACTTGATCTTAACATATATAAATGAAATACAGAAACAAAATATGTTCTCTTGAAACTATATTCATCAAATACTTGCTTGAGAGTGTTGTACATTATGTATCTAACAAAATTCAGATTAGATGCACATTTAACAAATCATTTAATCAATCTAAATACCAACAATTAAAATATTTAAATGAGCATAATACCATGCATAATATCATGAAATTAGAATTTACTTCATAATGCTGAATATATAGGAATTTCCTAGACATTTAAATACAAATTTCAAAAAAACTTATTGCATTTTGATACTATTGAAAATGGTTCTTTAGTATTTTCTGGAGTATCCATACATGCATGCTTTAAGGTAAATAAATTACGATTTCCAAATCATAGAGGACACTGAGTCTACCCACATTTCATTACTGTATTGTAATGATCAACTAACAACAACCATATCTCTAATTTTTAAATTTCTGGTTATAAAAATGATGTGAAATACAAAATTTTCATAAGGATGACCAAAAAATGGGTGATGTGATTTTGTGTACTATTGTTTTCTAGCCATTGAAAACATTACCTACTATGTTATAAGAAAAAACACAACATTCTAGTGACATTTGGCTACAAAAAGCACAAAAAAAAAGAAAAAAAAGAAAAAAAGAAAAAAAAAGAAAAACATTGCCCAATTGTAATCATAGTACTATAATTACATTAAATTGGAAATCAAAGTGACCAATGCAACTTTGTATCATATTGTTTGATTGATATTGAAAGTATTATCTACTCTATCATTTATAATAAAGAACATTCGAGCGACAAATGACTACAAAAAATGAAAATAAAAACCATTGCTCAATCTTAATCATAGTTCTATAGCTATGTTAAATTACATATGCACTTTAGTAAATGTTTCAATTTGAGTAACATATGCATCTATTAAGGGATCAAAACCATGTACTGACATAAATTTCATAAGCCATCACACACAAGAACTAAGAATGCTATTGGAAAAAGACGATATCTCAAAATTCATTAAAACATGCAAGTTTGTAGTCTTCAATGATTATGGAGCCTTTGCACTAACGCATAAGGGTCTAAAAATACTAAAATATAATAAAATAAAATAGGTTTTGGAACATGAAAATCAACACATTTTCTGAAACTAAATACTGTATTCCAAACATTTGTATGTTCAATAGATATCTGATAGGAAAATAGACATTTTATCCTCATCTTCAGAGTCCTTGTAATTGATATTAAGGAGCAGTTGAGGTGCATGTACTTGGATATAGGTTTCCCATTGTGAATATATTTCGTGCAGTGTGGAGAAATATGTAGAAGGAAACTGATTCATGCTGATTTGGTAGTTGGAAATTAATCCTTGTACCTGTTTCTTCCTTTTCTGATATTTGACCTCAAATTTGGCAATAAGCTTGATTTGTTCAAATGGAAGTTGCATAAATTTTTGGAAACTTTGTTGCCTCCAAACTGTTATGTTTTTTTATTTCTGCCCGGTCCTTGGCAACACGATCTTCTGTGGGTTGTTTCAATTCTCCTGGAACTGTTTCCTTCAATGGTTTGCCACCTGATAGGTCAAATTCTTCTATGAAGTGTGTCCCCTTTTCCCAAATCGATAGAAATTGCTCATATGCCACTTGTATATATGTTGTGATTTCTTTCTCCTATTTTTCCCTGCAACTTAAGGAAGCAAACATCAATCTTTTATCTCTCTTAAAAAATTTTGGAATTCCACTAGATTGAAATTTGTTTTCCCACTCAAGAATAGAAATAAACATGCTTTTAATGGATTTTTCTTCCTTTACGAATGAATCAATTCTCTCATTCAAATATTTGATTTCTTGATAAAATTTTGAGAATTTATCCATTTTTTTTTTATAAAAGTTTGATTGATTCTTCCTTAAAATCAAACAAATTTATAAAGCTTGATCTTTGAAAATCTCGAGACTTTGTTTTGCCTGTTGATTCTCATTCAGTTGATATTTGAGAGATTCAATATCCTATTGAAAAGATGAGACAATAATGACATAATTGTTCTATAATTTTTATCTCCAGACACAACTTTGATATTCATGAAATTTCATCAATTGTTGAGTATCTTGTTCATGTTTTGCATTTTATTGTTCCAATTGTGTCTAAAATTGTTTTGAAGGTTTTCTCTTTCTACAAAAAAAACCTTGGATTAAAGTAGCAAAATTCCGCTGCCAATTTTCTTCACTAAACAATTCATTTTTCTTCAGTATTTCCTCCAAAACTTTAATTTTCTGTAAACTGTCATCATATGAAGCTGCACGATTATTCAAATGATAATGATTGTAATTTAGAAAATCTCCCAAAGCTTGAGAAGACTTTGAGCTTTTTTTGTACGTCTCCATGAGATAGTCAGCTGAATTCAGATACAGTCTCCACAACATCATGTTTTGTTTTCTTGGTTCTTCATACAACAGATTTAGTTTGAGTATTAAAGTAATAATTTGTCAAAGAAGGGACAATATATGCAATTGGATCTAACTCAGTAACTATTTTAAACAAAAATGTTTCCCAAGGGATCTTAGTGGAAATCAATGTTACTGATTCCCGAGGAGATATAGTAGATATAATATGAAATCTGCTATATGGCTCCATTATTTTCTCTTCTTCCTTGATGATGGTTTCAGCAGGTACCTATTTTTATTTGTCCTTAAGCACTTAGATTTCTTTGATTTCCACGATTTCTAACTTCTCTTTCTCTCTTTTATCAGGAGAATCAATGACAATAGTCTCCTGCTGAATTGTTTCTTTTTCTTCTGGAATTTTTTCTCTTACTGTATCTTCTTGCTCCTCTTGCAAATTTTGCATTGTTGTCGATTCAACTTTTTTACCCATGACAAAAAAATCTTCTGTTTTTTCAATTTTTGTCCCTTTATCATTCTGAAAAAAATTAGTAGCTTTTGTAGTGAGTTCCTTGAAATTAAACAACAAAAATTCAGTAGAATTTAACTCTTCAAATGAAATGTTGAGGTGCAGAGCCTTTTCCTTTAGGAAAAGTTCAAACAATTCTTCCCTAAATTCTTGCAATTATTGTCTTCTTTAAGCATGCAAGAATTTGCCTCTTTGGAAAACTTGCTGAAAATCATCAATGTCTATAAACACATCATTGAAAGGTGTTTTGTTATGAATAATTTTTTTAATATAACTAATTGTTATATAATGAAGGCCAATGAGACCATGGTGATCATAGTCATAATGGGGAAAAGTAAATAACCAATTTTTTTGAAGCTCCTTAGCTTCTTTGAATCCATGACCTTTGTCTCGGATATTACTGTTACCAAATTTTATTGGAAAATTAGGCCACAGTTTCTTTTGCAGTTTACTCAGTTTTTTGGCTTGTCGATTAAAAACAACTTGATTGGCTATTTCTCTCAACCCCAGTATTTCCGGGATGTATCAAGGCAGAAGCAGGAGGCCAAAATCACTTCCAAAAAATCTAATGTACGAAAACAATTCTTCAACAAACCAATTCCCTATTGATTCTAGGCCTTCTTTCAGATTATCAGTTACCTTGGAGGGTGGTGTTCCAAACATAATTTGATACAAAGGAATCAAAAAATAGTTGCAAATATCATAAAAATGGTATTTAAAATTACACTCCCAAAGGATAGGAGCATAATTTTGAATTGGTATTTTATGGTTAGATGGATAATTCCATTTCATGAGGGGAAATGGGACCAAGGAAATAACAACATCTATCATATAGGTAGACATAAAAAAAATATATTTGAAGCCTGGGGGAGATTGTAGGAACAAGTTTATTGTATCCGTGATAATCTGTGACAAGATGTCAACCCTGTTTAGATGTCTCCCATGATTTAAAATGTTATGGATTATTGGAATCCATTTAGTTTTGCAGTGTTAATGATCTTGTTTCCCATATAATCTACTTAGCATTTTAATATGGAATCTACGAGGCTTCTTAAAAATAGCTATTGGATACTCATTTTTTTCTTTGAGCTTGAAACCTCTTCTTCTTCTCTCAACCATCCCTCAATTACTAGATCATAATTGTCTTGACATTTTTTTTAAGATATTGTTTCAAAACTTATAAAGGAAGTCAACATCAAGTTGGATTTTCGGGGGACTGAGCTTATACATGGTCAATAAGATGTCAGAATTCTAGGAGGCTATGAAAATTTGTTGGTAACGAGATATTGTTCGCGTTTTAATATCAACGCAAGATAAAATCCACGAAATCATTTCATAATAGGGAAAAATTATGGCCCTACTTGCTACTTTATGTAACTCTTTCACTTTTATTGCTTCAAACCGATTGTTCTTTGTTTGAGTAGCTCTTGTATTTTTTAACCATTCTCTATGCTCAAAGAAGTTAAATATCTCATCCCATGAGTAATGAGTTCAAATTGACTTCTTTTGCTGGTGCATCATCCATTGTCTTAATGCTTTCTCTAATCTGCTATGTTTGTTGTTTTGTTGCTGCAGATTTTCATTTTTTCCCAATTTTATAACTTGTAAAGAAAAATAGAGGATATATACATTTTTCTTGTTTAAAATTTGATATTGAATTAAAGAATCTATAAAACAAACAAATAACACTATGCTTACAGAATTTTTTTTTTGAAATCGGTGTTGTTTTTCTTTAACTGAGTGCTTTTTGCAACTTGACTTAAGAAAAGAGCATGCGAGCAGAATATCCTAAAATATTAATTTTATGATGACAAATTTTATTTTATTTTTTTATTGCAAGAGTTGTATACACCAACAAAGCATACATAAGTTTCGGTTATTCAAAGTTTGGGATTGAATTCATGAATCTGCAAAAAAGAAATAACATTAGGCTTAAGAATAATTTATTGAATTTGATACTGTATTCATTTCTTATTTGAGAAAGAGATAAGAAAACAAATTCTAGGAAAAAAGGCCCTAAAATCTCAAATTCCCCCCGTGAGAGTTTCCGTTCTTTGGCATTTTATGACTTGTAAATATTTTCAGAGATATGATCTGTGGAAGTTAGGTCTTTTTCAGGCTCCCGAATTTCATCTCAAAGAGGTGATTGTGGGAAAATATTCATAACTCTCTCTCTGAGCATCGGATTGGAATTCTATAAAAAGTGTCCGCAATTACATGGACCGTAGTTTCCTATCTATCAATTTCAGAGCCAAAGGAGGAAACAGTGACACGTGGTAAGTCGTACAAGTTCGCTCTACTGAACGTCCATAATTAGGTCATCATAAGAGATTGGGCACAACTTTGTCTTCAAGAACCTAAATTAGGTCAGACCTGTGGCATTCAAAAGAAGCTTCAGAGGGCTACTACAAGGCCAAATTTCAGATATTGAGGATCTTCAATTATAGAGATAATTCAATTTCAATATAGAGCTCTGCAAAAGCAAGTAAAATGTGTGTATTGTTTTTTCCGAATTGCATAAGTCTTGTTTGAAGAATCAAGTTGAATTGATTCCAAGGGCATATTGTAGAATATATATCAGTATTAGATTCTAAAATGGCCCCTGAAAATAATTCCATACCCATTAAGCCCTCAAAAAGCTATAATATGACGCATGAAGAGGAAGAATTGCAGTATGAGATATCAAAATTACAGTACCAAGTGCAACAAATTTTGATCTTACGAAGAGCAACCGAAGATGACATAGATGGTTTAAAAGTAGAAATGGAGGCTAATTTGGATGGTTTTAAGGATCAAATAATAGCTAATATGGATAATAAATTAGTGGAAGATCACATCGAACATCAACAACAAGTTCTCTAACTCTCAAAGGATAACCTAAATTTGGTGCAGAATCTACAGGAAGATCAACATCATATCGAAAGAAGTTTTGAAGCAGTCATAGAAACAAGAAATCGACAAGTATGCTCAATTTCAGAGTATCTCAGCAAGTGGAAGAACTTTCCTGTAGAAGATTCCACATGGGAGGATGAGAATTTTATACAGAAGCATCAAGAAATAATCAAGCGTTGAGGACAACACTTGTTTCAAGGAGAGGGGCATGTTAAGTCCCTATAATAATAGTGTAGTCCATTATTATGTTAGTGTAGCCCCCCTTATTGTTATTGTTGAACCCCTGTAACTCCCATATTGTTATTATTGTGCCCTTACATTATTATTGTTAGGTCGGCTAGGATTACATTGTGGCCCCATGGACTCCTATTTATAGAAATGAGGTTTTATCATTTGTATCATCCAAGAATTGTTCATTTATGTAATGTATTGGAGGTTTCCCCCTCGAAGTGGCTTATTTCTAAGGTGTTGATATCTCTTTTCTTCTATTTTCAGAGATATGATCTGTGGAAGTTAGGTCTTTTCAGGCTCCCGAATTTCATCTCAAAGAGGTGATTGTGGGAAAATATTCATAACACTCTCTCTGAGCATTGGATTGGAATTCTGTAAAAATTTTCCGCAAGTACACAGACTCTAGTTTCCTATCTATAAATTTCAGAGCCGAAGGAGGAAACAATGACACGTGGTAAGTCGTACAAGTTCGCTCTACTAAACCAGTCCATAATTAGGTCATCATAGGAGATTGGGCACAACTTTGTCTTCAAGAATCTAAATTAGGTCAGACCTATGGAATTCAAAAGAAGCTTCAGAGGGCTACTACAAGGCCAAATTTCAGATATTGAGGATCTTCAATTATAGAGATAATTCAATTTCAATATAGAGCTCTGCAAAAGCAAGTAAAAGGTGTGTATTGTTTTTTCCGAATTGCATAAGTCTTGTTTGAAGAATCAAGTTGAATTGATTCCAAGGGCATATTGTAGAATATATATCAGTATTAGATTCTAAAATGGCCCCTAAAAATAATTCCATACCCATTAAGCCCTCAAAAAGCTATAATATGACACATGAAGAGGAAGAATTGCAGTATGAGATATCAAAATTACGGTACCAAGTGCAACAAATTTCGATCTTACGAAGAGCAACTGAAGATGAAATAGATGGTTTAAAAGCAGAATTGGAGGCTAAGTTGGATGGTTTGAAGGATCAAATAATAGCTAATATGGATAATAAATTAGTGGAAGATCACATCGAGCATCAACAACAAGTTCTCCAACTCTTAAAGGATAACCTAACTTTGGTGCAAAATCTACAGGAAGATCAACATCACATCGAGAGAAGTTTTGAATTAGTCACAGAAACAAGAACTCGACAAGTACAATCGATTTCAGAGTATCTCAGCAAGTGGAAGAACTTTCCTGTAGAAGATCTTACTTAATAAGTTTTGAAAATTTAAAATTTAAAATTGAAGTATGGAGTTTCTGAATAAAATTGATTCTATGCTTACACAAAGTTTCCTAAAACTACTACTTTGTTTCCTTATTCAAATTTTCTTCCGACAACACTTAATAAAAGAACATGTATGCAGGGTAGAACAAAATCTTAAACTCATGTTTAGAAAAACGTGAAAATCGCAAGAGGACGTGTGCATTAATTTCCTATAAACAATCCAACTGGTTTTTTTTTTTCCTGGGAATTTAGAAAGCATTAGAAAATTTATTGTTGATTTAACAAACAATAAATTGAACATCAAATGTGAAAATTTAAAAAACTTTGTTAAAAAGTGCATTGCACACAAATAAAAAAAAATAGTATTTTATTGCAATGATCATTTGGTTGTGATCTCATCTGGTCGGACATATGAATGTTTTTTTATTCTATAATTAATTTGTCATATCTTGACCACGAGTATAGCATAGTCAAATTTTGTCTTTAGGTCAAGTAGCTGGGCAATCAGTGAGTTGGGCAGTTGCTCAGTTGAGTAACTTTTTGGGCATTTGATTAGCTATGAACAGTAACTATATATATATATATATATATATATATATATATATATATATATATATATATATATATATATATATATATATATATATATATATATATATATATATATGTTCCTCTTATTTAAACTTTGGAGTTGAATGCACCAATCCGTAAAATAATAATAATATTATGGTTACATTGTTTCTTTTAACCAGGGTTAAGAAAATAGGATAGAAGAAAATGACACTATAATCTTAAATTTTTGTTTAAAATAAGAAAATATGGCAATTAAACCTATTCATTGAAATATTGTAATGAGTTCCACTGTTTTTCTTTTGTGGGATCAAGAAATCATGAGCATATTTGTTATTGTTTTAACAAAAAATCAATTTAACGTAAAACACAAATTTTTAATTTTTCTATATAAAAACGCACATTCTACACAAATCAAGTTTGTTTGCTTTTTTTTTTTTGTTCTGTTTTTGTTTTTCTTTTGTTTTTGTTTTTGCTTTTTTGTTTTGGTTTTTTTTTTAATACCGTTGATCATACAGTTTGGAGGTCAGAAAATCATGTGTTTTTGTTTTTGTTTTCTGAATCATTTATTCCATCACGAGGCTGACTATACCATAGGCGAGTGGTTTCACTAGGTAACATAGTTTCAAGGTCGCGCAATGCTAAATTCAGGAGGTTGCTCAACTTATTTATAGAATAATTCTGAAACGAAAAGGCCAACTTCCAACCTCATAGACACGTTCGACTTACAACTTGCTTTTAGTAGGGACCACAAAACTAATATATGTGTATATCACGACGTGTTTACAGAGGAAAATAGGTCGCAGAATGTGATAAAAGCTTTAAAAAATGCTGACCTTTGATATGATAGCCAACCCGACCTTCGACTTCCTCCTAGAAGGCTCCATAAAAAAAACATATCTGTACATTTGGCCCCTTTATAACTTTTTTTTTTTCACACAACATATTATTTAATAAAATCAGTGATCTCTGGAATTTTAGCTTTAGCTCCCATGTGTCATCTACTTAGTATTAACAATAAACACTTGATTCGTCAATGTCTAAATAAATATTTGAATTCTAGTTACTTGAAACTAGAAATGAAAACTAGCTTCGACAATTACTAAATAGTTATCTGGATGTGCCACACATAAAGTTACTAATGTAAAATGTGTTCCATAATTTCCAAACAAACTCTTCAGACAACTAAAAGCATGTCATACACGTGCTACGAATATAACTATTCCTACAAGGAGAATACAAGGTTGCTTTGATTTTTTTTGCACAGTTATCAAAGATATTTTTGGACTGAAAAAGTTTTGAACGCACTTGCAAAATGTGTAACGATATTGGAGTGAAACTAACAGATAAGAGGCATATCAAAATAGCAGGGAAAAATGACTAATGGAATTTTTTGATTCTTAATATCTGAACATACGATACCTAAGATGAACACATAGATCATATTTAACATGTTCTTCATTGGTTTCTTGTCCGGTGGCACAAATTTTCAATTATTCTGCATAATTCATGATTCCAAAGTCAGAAAGCCCAAATATATGGACATTGAGCAGGTACAAGAAAGGAAATAACATTTGTCTTTATTTCAATCAGACCTCTAGAAAAGGAGTAGGAAAATGGGATCTTACTTAATGATTCGAATATATATATGCTTTGTCCTTTGTTAACAAAAATATATTCATAGGTACTTTGATTAGAGTTCCATAGAGACGTTTCTTATTTCCAAGGTTCCTTATATTTAGTCTATGTTAATCAATGTGTTTCTTATTAATAGTTGATTCACAAATTGGTATCTCTATATCTCTAGTCAAATTGAATCAGGAAATATAAACAGAGTTATGAAAAATAAGGCAAACCTGCAAATTTTATTATGCTAATACCAATTCCAATACAACAATATTCGGAAGACATGGTGGTTCTAGTGTTTCAAAAGTAAAAAATCACCTGCAAGTTTGGAAACCGAGGTAATATAAGCTGTAACACATGAAACATAGGCATTTATACATTGCTTAATATGTGACAAAGAGAACTTTTTTCGTTGTTCATTAAAGCAAGTTTTTTTTTCATTGTTGTATTACGATAACAATAGTTAGATTTCAGTTGACAGCAATATCGAAACAAATTACATACGGTAGTCTTGTAGGCGCACAACACAAAATCAAAAACATGATAATTTGTCTTATGAGAGAAAGAATTTAGTATGAGTGCAAAGCAAAATAAGTTCAAAAAACACAATAGTAAAACATGCCATTAATTACGTGTTGGTTTACCTAGAAATGAGCTTCCTATCATTCCTATTTTTTGTTTGTTTGTAGTTTATGAATTCAGTGAGACGAGCTAACAATATGTAGTATTGTACAAGAAGAGCAACAATGTAGTAAGGGATCCATAAAAAAGGCACCATAATGCATTATTTGTAAAATCACATGATAGAACATATACTAACATTGAACATCACAACTTTATGGGGAAGATTATCCATTATGAGATTAATTGTCACATTAACATTAAAATATTAAGATTCGAGTACATGCAAACTAGTTCCAGCTTCATAAATGAGTGCACTACGAACTGTACAACGATTATGTGGCTTCCTAATACTGTTATAATAGGTACATAAAATGGAAGATGAGCGTACTCAAAGTGTACTTCTTAAAAATTTCCAACAATATTAAATGATAAGTGGTAAGTTCTTAAAGAACACATACCTCTTTATCCAAAAATCTATATTTTTCTTTTCCCTCACTGAATCCATTGTCTCAACTCTTTGGCATTTGTTTTGGATCATCAGTGAGCTCACCACATTGATTCATTCATAATATTGAAACAATAAAAATAGATGCGTGGGACCAATTGTAGACACATTTGTTTGTTACAATCCATAACTCTGTTATAAAATGCTTATTTGACATATGTTTTTGATTGGTGTATTGATGGAAATAACACATTTTTGCCTTGAATTCAACACTAAAGGACACTGAATTAAGATTGAACATAGTTATAATATGCTAAATGAATGAATGGATAAAAGCACTTGACTCACAAATCCAAGAAATTTTAACATTATGGAAGCATATGTGTCGAAGCATATAACTTTAGTGACATTATTATCAATTATACTCATTACCATA
The DNA here is from genome assembly GCA_034641835.2 of Pinus albicaulis. Classification (NCBI taxonomy): domain Eukaryota; kingdom Viridiplantae; phylum Streptophyta; class Pinopsida; order Pinales; family Pinaceae; genus Pinus; species Pinus albicaulis. The sequence continues at coordinate 949,672,737 of CM076580.1, read as the reverse complement.
TTGTTATAGTGAAAACAAGAATTTTAGAGTGACATGGGACATCAAAAATAAGAAATCAAGCTACCAATTATCTAGATATTATTTTACAAATATCTCAATCTCATGTTTACAATATCACTACAACACCAAATTTCATATGTTAAATAATTGATATACAAAAAATAGATAACACGATATTGGTACAAAAACCACTATGCTAGTGAGACAATAAAATCTGTCATATTATCCAACTAAAATTGTTTACATAGAACAACAGAAAATTTAGCATAAGAGCTCGTAGTTCAAAATAACTAATATATTTATTATTCATAGCAATGACATTATGCTTCAAAAAAGACATCACTGCTTTCAAATAACACAAATATCGTTCACCATTCATCAAAGAATAATTACCACAGGAAAAACATTGAAAAAACTAATAACATGTGCTATGATAATTAACAATTTATTAGCTTGAAATGGAGAAACAAATTTGCAATTGTATATATCTGCAAGATGACACTATATAACTCACAAAATAGAGGGGAAAAAAAGTCTAACTAACAAATGAACACTACATGAAAAAGAGTTATACAAATTGGAAAATAAGGAAAATTTGATTTATGATAGAAGAAGACAAGAACACAACTATCTGAATTCTCATGTACTATGTTCTTTTAACACACCTAATTTAATTGAGCATATACGGAAATGAACACATCCATACACATGCAACTGGTTTATTTTCCATTTTTGCTTTTGTTTTTGTATTTGTTTTTGGTCTAACAGAAAAGAATTGCAATATTTACAACAAATGAGAATCCAAGACAATATTATAAAAGCGAAGAGGAGAAGATCAGAATATATATATAAAGTAGCATAATAAGCATTTTGCAGTTACAATATGTCACTGTGCAACTAAGGTCTAATGCTATTATTAACACAAAACTAGACCATAGTGCCACAAAATTTTTGATATAACTCAAATACTACAATGAAAAATGTGCATCTTGCTCTTTGTTTTCATTTGCACTAGTAGAAGCTGTTTGATTCAAAATTTACACGAAAAAAAGATAAAAAAACAATTAGTTGTTTTTTCAAAAAGAGGAAAAAAAAGGAAAGGAAAACATTCTTCATTGTTGTACTGTACCAAATGTTCAAAAAGATCTGAACTAAATGTTTTTTTTTTTTTGTATTTTTGTAATTATCGAACCTGCAATAAAAGAAAAACTATATGTTAGTGTTACTACAAGTATTTGTGAATTATGAATTAATTCAATATAGAAAACAAAAATGGAAAAAGGAAGAATATGTTAACTGCAAAAATGTACCATCTTGTTTCCTGATCACAACTCTTTTATCTTGGCAATAATGTTGTTAACTGTTAAAGTAAAAAGTCTGTGAATACACAGTTTTCTTAAATTGAAAACTGTAGATGATATACTTTGCATATATTCCTAAAAGCTTGTCTCAACAATAATTGGGCAACGTTCTTTTAGCTATGGCATCGGTAACATACAATCAATTTTTCCATTCTCTGTTTCTAGTGTGCATTCAAAAAAATGTGCATTTAGTTGTGTTTGCATGGATGAGTTGTTTGGATTTATTGCAAATTCGCTGAAAAGGAGGAGAGAAATTTTTTTTAGCCTTCAACACTCCTTCGATCTGTGTTTTTTTTTTTTTTTTTTTGTATAGGAAAATTGAATTATTAGATTCAAATATGTATTATCAAAATGAAAGATTTTGTACATCAAAGTAAATCTATTGTTACTTAAACAAAGAAGTTATTACAAAATATACATGTGTTCTTGACGTGAAAAAATATAATAAATGCATTCCAGCAAATTCATCATTCAATGGCTCAACGAAAGTTGTTGTTCCAGATTGTAACTGCTGACTGCCTTTCATATAATTTTTTACAATGTTTTTGAACAAATAGAGCAGAGTCATCTTTGATGCCAATTCATGCTGTATTTTGAAAAAATGTTCTCTATGACTATCGTTCAATAGAAATGTAGTGAATCCAAATAACATATATTTTTTTATCAAGCAACCCATGTAAGAAATAATGAGACAATCTCTATCTTGATAACAATGGAAAAGAAACACACACAAAAAACACATTTTCAAAGAAACTATTATCTTTTGTTCAAAATGAAATTATAATTATTCTAGTAGTGAACTTCTAGTTGCATTATTATCTGCAACTTCACCATCTTTTATATTGAGTTCAAGTTGCTTGCTATTTTGTTGACAATCTATTACTATTGCTCCTACTGAGCCAACTGCATATGTGTTATTTGAGGCAAGAAGATTATGTATCTTGTATTTGGAGCCAATCTATGTTTCTTGCAAACCTGTGCAATTGATTCAACTATGGTTTTGTCTCTCCAAACCTGTGCAATATTTTGTGTCTCCTCATTCATAAATACCCTTGTTTCTTATCACAAAATCTGTAATTTGAAATCAAACAATAAACATGTCTTGGAACCGCTCTATAAGATTGTTGCTCATGTTCACTATGATATTAGGTTGACCATAGTGATCAACCAAATCAACATGGAGCAGTCATGCCTTTGTAGGAGAATTGGGACTTTTAGTATGTGCTGGGCCATAAATAGCCAATAAATCACCTTCAAAAGTCTTTGGATATTCTCCAGAGAATATTTCATTGATTGATGAGGATGTTGTTGCCATTGTTTTTTCTCTGTTTATATACAAATCCAGAATGATATGTTTAAAAAACACTGACATTGTTTTAATGCAAACACTTCATTTGACTATATAAACATTCAGTGCAACACAAACCTAACCTTTTTGCATTTTCATCTTGCATCAATTCTTCTTTGAATAATTGTTTTCTAGAGCTAGTTGTTTCCATGTTATTGTTCTAAATATCTGGACCAATCGTTGCCAAAAAACGAAAATGCAAGTTATCAAGTGGGAGAAAAATGTATAAAGAACATTTAAAAAAATGTAATCTCTTAACAGATAAATTATATATACATGTATTTTGTTTTTTGTAGCACTATTACACAATGTCGGTGGCTATGTAATAAATGTGCGTAAGTTAGAACAAATAAAATGTTTTATAGATTCCATTGGCAAACACACCTATAGTTCATTTCTGGAAATCTGTAATCAAGAATCACTATGGTCACATTTATTTTCTTTTCTCTCTTTTTTTCCTAAAGAGCTTTCACAACGAGTAATGAAACATGAATTATAAGATAAAACAAACCATACTATTTCAGTATATAGAACAAAATGCCACAATGTGGAAATGAAAAATATGTAAATTGCATGCCAGCCATGACATAAAAAGAACTATAGTTATATGAGACAAACTGAACAAATCTATGTCAATGGTTCAAAGACTTACCAAAATTTGAAATTTCCATGTTTTTTGTTTTTTTTTTCAATATTGTTTTTCAATCTTGGCAAATCAAAGCATATGTCAAAACTACGCATTTTCAAATGTGATAAATATTGTGACAAGTCAACAATGAAATTGTAGAATATGAACATTAGCAAAAGGAATCAAGATGATAACAAATATATGGTTAGAAAAATTGTATGATGATTTGCCCAATAAGCATAAAAAACATGGTAAGAAACATAACTAGCTAAAATATTTCTTCAAAATTGATCTAGCATTGAGCTATAGTTAGTTGTTGCTTTTTTTTGTATGAAAATTGAGGCCATTATTTTGCATAAACGAAAGTAGTATTTTTTGTTGATGAGTACTTTGCAACATGTAAACACTGAAATCACCAACAAGCAGAATTGGGTAATTGTTCCATGCGTGCTCTAAAATGAATCCAATGAAGTTAATTATTTCTTCAAAGTTTGTATTTGGTGCAATATATACATTTGCAATTGTAATAGTTTTTTCTTGAACATGGAATGTTACAATTGTTGATTCAATTTGGCTTTTTGTTTAAGTCAAATTATTATCAACCACAACAATTTTTTTGTAGTGTGTCATAATTCCATGTAAATGGTATAAATGTATATAATGATATTTGCTTGACAATAATGGATTCGATGGAGCTGATTTTGCTTTTGTTTTTTGGGAAACAAAGAATTTCAACACTCATTAGATCATAGTCAACAATTATATCTTCAAAATTCAAGGAAAAACTACGAGTGTTCAATGAACATATTGTCAATTCATCAAGTATTTTACTTTGATATATGCTATATTCAAGCTCATAAGAGGCATTTTGTCTAAGTCTATTTAGTTCAACAGCAATTTTTCCATGCAGGGAAAAGTTACTATATGCCAATCTGTTTAATAAATAAAAGGATTTCATATCCTTGACATGATAAAGTGCTGTATAAACAAGTCCATGTTGCCTAACTCCATTTGGATCAAAAGTCAATTTGTCCATTGTTAACCCTTGTGGTCGATGTATAGTTTGTGCACATGCAAGTTGACCAAGAAATTGTTCTCTTGTAAAACCTTCTTTGTTATTTGATTCATTATTTCTACAAACTCTAGTAATAGGTGTCCACATAGACATAATTCCATCTTTGTACAAATGTGCCATTTTTTTCCTTTTCCGGTGAATAGTCCCAACAACTAGATCAACAAATTCGATCGAAATTGCACCATTTTCAAATGTTGTTGATGCTCTAAAAATTCCTTCAGCACCATTGACCAAACCATCTTGAATATTGTAATTTACGCCAATTAGTTCAATAAGAATATTTTATTTGAGCAGAATAGAAGATGGAAACTACATTTTGTTATGTTTACCGCAATTTATAATTGTTGATTCAATTGTTCTATCATATGCATTTAATACAATTGCTTATTTTTTATTTATAAGAGACGACATTATTTTAGTATGTTCATGTACACGCTTGTTCAAATAAAAGAGGTATAGAAAATTTGGATCATTTGGTGTCGGTCTATAACAATGCTTGTTTGAGAATTCAAGATCATCATTAGTATGTGAAAATGTTCTGATTCTGTTTAAAATGGACACAAATTGTTTATTATGTTGTCACATTACTTGTTTTAATTCATAATCTTTCACATTTTCTTTCCAAAAGCTATAAGTAGCACTAGTTCCTTTAATATTTGGTTCTTCAAATAACCAACAATCACGTACAGGTTGTGCTTGACATAGGTCTCCATAGAATATTATGTCAAGGTTTCCAAACGACGAATATGGAGTAGGCATAATTTCACGGAGCCAATTGTCAATGCTATATAGCAATGGAGACCCAATTAATGAAACCTCATCTATCAACAAAAAGTTAAGATCTTCATATTCTTTGCTCAATATATAGAGTGTGTTAGAAGCAAGTGGCACGATTTTATATAGTGAAAGTGGCAAATGAAAAGCTGAATGAACTGTAACAACATGTGCAATATATGTAGCTTTGCTAGTAAATGCAAGTACAAGACCTTTTTTTTCAAAGGGTCACTTTGTAAGTATTTGTTATAAATATTCATTAGTGCATGGTTGTTAGGGACCTATATTAATAGTGTAGTCCCTTATTGTTGTTAGTGTAGCCCACTTATTGTTATTGTTGTATCCCTGTAGTCCCCATATTGTTTTTTTTTTTTCTAGGTAAATTTAAATCTATTAGTGAAACATAATATACAGCAAGTACATGGCCTTCAGAGGCAATCAGTCAACAAAATAATAGGAAGTGAATCGCCCTCTAGGGGAAACCGGCCCGAAAAGCGTTTGAGTGCTGCCTCGACCGAGGAAACCAACTTTGACATGCAAAAATTAGATAAGAACCGACCCGACAGAAGTTCTTAAACTGCCTCGACAGAGGCCCTTAGCATAGACATATCAAAACCTGAAGTGACCAGAAACAACAAAAATTCATAGAGACTAAGCAGAATTACATGGACCAGGACGGAGACATTAGAGACCATAGTCGCCTGAGGGCGATTCTTCTTCAATTATGCACCATCCAACATCCTCGTTGTTGTGGCTCAGACCGCTTTGAAGTGCATCTGCGCCTGCCTCACGCCCTACAACCTGCAATCCAACTTCCTGATGAACATTCGAATTGATGTCCCCAGCATTGTGGGAGGAACTTTTGCCCATGGCTTGAGGGGCAAGCGAGGAAGACGGAGGTGCTTGCAGATTGACTGGGAGCGTCGTTGGGGGGGGGTCCGGAGGGACTCCAGGGATTTCTTTGAAAGACACCGTGACAGTAGCGATGACCAGGGGGCGATTGGAATCACAACGATAATGGAAGATTGCCGAGGAGGGGCTATGAAGTGTGGTTGAGACAGCTGGACGGGGGGCCATAGGCAGCCATGAGACAACAGAACCTCGTGGAGGGGAAGAGGTGGAGTGGCTGCCACGACCTCTTCCACGACGATTACACGCAGGGGGGGGGAGCGGCTACGGAGGCTCTCCGAGGATGACGACGGAGAATTGATGGAGAGAGAGCGGTGTATGTTGGTGTCACGGCCCTTGGAACTATCGCAGCGACATCGCAATCTATGCCGAAGCCTGGCCATGGCGTCACAGTGGCGAGGAGAAGGAAATGGGAATACAAAAGACAGCAGAGGTAGGGCAGGAGCCAAGAGACCAGGCGAAGAAACTGAAAGAAGGGGGCAAAAGGGACTGTGAGAAAAATGTAAGCTGGGAAGTAAGTAAAAACAACAACCCAAATGGAATATTCGACCCATAGAGGTGCGTCTGCTTGACAATTCGGTGTCCTGAGATCACCGGGAAGCCACTGGCCAGAAGAGCATCGGCATGAAGACCTGCGAACAGCAATGAGACCACACCAGGAGCCCAAACACCAAATTGCAGAATGGGGACGATGAGCCGAGAGGAGGTAAGTTAAGAGGCTGGTCGTCTTGGCATCCCCACCGGCATTAATGCCGCGTAGGGTGATGGCGTCGGGAGAGTCACACATCAGCTGAACATAAATGGTGCATAAATGTTTCCTGTAGGTAGCCAAGTGGGCGTGCCACACGCTACCACACCCATTTGTGCCCATCAACTCAGACTTAAACACCCGCATCTGGGTGTAGTCCCCATATTGTTATTATTATGCCCTTACATTATTATTGTTAGGCCGACTAGGATTATATTGTGACCCCATGGACTCCTATATATAGAAAGGAGGTTTTGTCATTTGTGTCAACCAAGAATTGTTCATTTATGTAATGTATATGAGGTTTCCCCTTCAAAGTGGCTGATTTATAAGGCGTTGATCTCTCTTTTTTTCTATTTTGGGAGTTGGTTTCATCACATTTGGTATCAGAGCTTTGGATTCTAGGGTTTCTCTACTTCAAACAGGTCATCATGGAATTTTTTCTATAAATGTTTTTCTATGAAGGTTCAGAAGCTAAAAAAAGAACCCATTTGCAAAGACGTCCCGAGGAACGTCGTGTCAAAATTTATAATCTTGGTTCACAATATTTTCGCATATATGATCTGTGGACTTTAGGGTTTTTCCAGGCTCCCAAATTTCATCTCAAAGAGGCGACCTTGGGAAAAATGTCATAACTCTCTCTCCGAGCATTAGATTGGAATTATGTAAATAGTGGCCGAAATTAAACAGATTGTAGTTTCCTGTGTATCATTTTAGAGCCGAAGGAGGAAACACTGACACATGGCATGCTGTACAAGTGTGCTCTACTAAACTAGTCCATAATTAGGTCATTGTGGGAGATTGTGCATAAATTTGTCTTGAATAATCTAAATCAGGTCTGAATTGTGGCATTGGAAAGACGATTCAAAGGGATACTAAAGGACAGAAGATAAAATCTTGGGGATATGAAATTATAGAGATACATCAATTTCAATATTGAGCTCCTTAAAAGTAAGAAGAAGGTGTGTATGTTTTTTTAAAATTTTCACAAGTCTTGTTTGAAAAATCAGTTTGAAGTGATTCTAAGGGCATATTGAAGCATAGATATTAGTATTTGGTTTTAAAATCCCCCCTAAAAATGATTCAACACCCAGTAATCCCTCAGAAGGCTCTACTATGACTCATGAAGAGGAAGAATTGCAACATGATATATCAAAATCATATTGGAACCTGAAGTAGTCATGGAAACAAGAACTCAACAGCTACAAAATAGATCAATTTCAGATTATCTCATCAAGTGGAAGAACTTAATCACTGAAGATTCCACATGGGAGGATGTGAATTTTATGCAGAAGCATCCATAACTACTCAAGCATTGAGGGAAACACTTTTTTGAAGGAGTGGGGCATGTTAGTTCCCTATATTACTAGTGTAGTGCCTTATTGTTGTTATTGTAGCCCCCGTATTGTTATTGTTGTACCCCTGTAGTCCCCATATTGTTATTATTGTTCCCTTACATTATTATTGTTAGGTCGGCTAAGATTATATTGTGACCTAATGGACTTCTATATATAGAAAGGAGGTTTTGTCATTTGTGTCATCCAAGGATTGTTTATTTATGTAATGTAAGGGGGGTTTCCCCCTCGAAGTGGCTAATTTCTAAGGTGTTGATCTCTCTTTTCTTATATTTTTGAAGCTGGTTTCATAACAATGGTAAAGTGCTTATGCAGTGAATGTATTTCTTGTACCTACACCTCTAGTGATGAACAAATAGAAGCGCTTACCAGGATTATTATTTTTCCATAGAAATATTTGTTTGATTATTGATTGTTGTTCTTGATTTAATTTACTCATAATCTTATGATATGGAAATATGTCCAAAACAAAGGGATGCTTAATGAATTTGTTATTTTTTGTATAGTTAGTTTCAGTGTTTTTGAATTTCATTTTCTCTTGCAAGTCTTGTTGAATGCCATATTTTTCATCAGGGCAAGGTCCATTGTCAGCTTTTGAGGGTAAGTGAAGCATAAATACCTTGTCACTTTGAGATGCAATTGTTGTAGAAGCACTTTCAATGTCACCCCATGATGTGACTAGATGAGAAAATTGTTTTTTCCGTGATATTGATAATGTGTTTATGTGAAAAGCATGCGTGAGCCCATGTTTCTTCATTTCTATTTAAAATATATCTAGACACTATGTATGGGATATAAATCATCATTTTTTATCTATAATGGTTTTCTAGGTCCACGTGTTCACATTATCGAATGAACCTTATGACACATGGAATTTTTATTTTTATTTTTTTATGTCGTTTTTATTATTGAATAAGAGGAAACATATTTTTCCAAGCAACACATGTTCAAGAACAATAGGATGTGAAATATATCTATCAACAATTATCATGAAGATAATATCCTCCGAATTATCGAGTTATTGTTCTAACAATATAGGTATTTTTAAAACATATGTTTGTTTTTCAACTGGAGCAATGTTAATGAATTTTTTTTTTCTAGAAGTTGAATACAAAGGCAATGACATAGAAATGTGAATTTCTTGTCGACTTGACATTTTTTGCATATTTAGCAATGTGTTTCCAATCTTACACATAGTTTCAATTTTGTTGTCTCCACAAGAAATGCAATTTTCTTGAATTTGTTTGAATGCAGTTGTCATGGACCGGTCCATTTTTGTCATATAAGAACTACAATATGTTGATGCAGCATAGGAATCTAAAATAAATTAAGCATCTGTGTTTTCTTGCCATAATAAAATATCAATATCTCTAGGTAAAGCTGTTTGAATTATATATAGACTAGAAGGAACATTTATAATTATTCCTGTTAATCCAATTTGCGATATTTTATAGCCAATTTGTCTTATTTGTGCAAAATCCATCCTTGGTGCCACTAATCTCTCTTCCAAATATGTCAATTGTGCAATGGACATCAAATTTTCGTTCCATTGAATATGAAGAGGTGATGCAAATGTAGGCACTTTCTCATTGAGTATTGCATTATTACAAAATTTGCATATTTTTTCATTGAGTTTAATTACTTTGAGTTTTGAAGGAGGAACCAGATAAAAAATAATGGATAATATGTCATTGTCAATAGATTGCATGTCCTTCCCAAAGGACAATCTTTCGCAAATGTAACATGCATATGTAGGCTTGTCTCAGATTGATTGCAAATATGCCTCAATTTCTTTATTCGAATTTACATGTTGATTTTGTGCTTTTTGTATTATAACACCTTGTGCTTGGATTCCACATTTAAATTGATGCAAATGAGTGTCCCGTTTACTATAAGCATCGGATAAAGAAATAAAAATTTCTTTGTTATTTTGTATCTTCATTGATGAAGGAATTTTGTTCTCATTTGATGATGTGAAATCCTTTGAAACTTCAACTATATATATATATATATATATATATATATATATATATATATTTTTTTTTTTTTTTTTATTGTATTCTCATTTGAAAAATGTTTTAACTCACTAGAACATCTATTAAACCTAGGTTCTTTGCTAACAAGATAACTATGAGGTACACTTGAGAACAATTTCCAATCTTCTCTCTTCGAGATTCTTTGGAGCATTGGTGGTGTCTTTCCATTGCCATTAATAGCTTCAACACCCTTAACTTCTAGAATTGCATGGAAATGTGAATGCGATGTAGATATTGGTATATGCATAAGATACAATAATTTGGAACAAGTTTTTTTTGAATAGAATCTCAAAGAAATATCATTTGTTTATATATTCCAAATATATATGTTGACACGAAGGAGTTCACATATATATTGTATTGCAAAACCTTTACCTTATATATGTCCATTTGCACATGACATTGATAAGTTTATAATGTAATCTTTCCAATCATTGAGACATTGTTCTTGTTCAATGTTTCCAATATTCAGGTGTTGTTGTAAATAATTAAAATCTCTATCATCGTTGCAAATGAAACAATTGTAAAAAGTACATGCAATTTTTTTTCTCATATTAGACATATAAAACCATGGTGCAAGTGTGCAAATAGACTCAAACGAAGATTCATGACAATCATTGAAATTTTTTCGATAGATCAAGAAGCCTTGTTCACATAACATTTGCTCAATTGACTATATGTCAAACTATCCAACTGAGAATTGATATGGAAAAATTCATGGGCCAATCAGGCTATCTATTGAACTTACATGATCTACTATCCTATGTAACAAGAGTGTTTCAATTATGTCCACATGCAGGGTTTTGATTATGTAGAAAAATATTATATTGATAACCATCAATGTATGAATTTAACCGTAGATATGTTTGACCATTTGTAAATAGCCAAACATTCACTAGAACTGACAACCACTTGGAGAACCACTTGATACAAAATTCACCCCCCCATAAGCTAATTATGTAGAAAAATATTATATTGATAACCATCAATGTATGAATTTAACCGTAGATATGTTTGACCATTTGTAAATAGCCAAACATTCACTAGAACTGATTATGTAGAAAAATATTATATTGATAACCATCAATGTATGAATTTAACCGTAGATATGTTTGACCATTTTTAAATAGCCAAACATTCACTAGAACTGACAACCACTTGGAGAACCACTTGATACAAAATTCACCCCCCCATAAGCTAATTGCAAATGAAGCACAAATATAAGAAGGTGTAGGAAATCCATCCAATTACACTTCATGATCATTAACATGATGGAGATCTTGAAGGTATTTCAGGGACATTTCTGTATGCAATGAATGCAAATTAGCATCATGTCCATGAGATAAGCAATGTCGAAAGTGCTTTACAATACCATGTCGTATTTCAGCTGAACTATAGTGAAAGTAAAGAAGAAATAAAATGAGTCAAATAAAAAATCATGAGGATAATAGAAAAAAATTCTCTAATCTATGTAAATTGAATCTAGATAACTCATGCTCAATTTCTTGCAATTATTACCTTTCAACACAAAACTATTTTCCATTGCCATAAAGTATATTGACACAATGTGACAAATTGTTCAAATGTGGCAATAAGTTATAGCATTAAGAGCATTCACCACATTTGATGTTCAATCACCACACATGATACTATAAAATTTCCATACCTCATATACTATCTAGTCTATATTGGCTTTGTCGCTATCCCTTTTCCCTATTTTTTTATTTCACAATACTCCGAAAATCAGTACCTAACACTGTGACAAAGGTGTAGAGAAAATGGAAATAAGAATACATGAAAATTGCAATATTTTCAATTGAAACATAATTTAAAACTAAAGGCATTTATACAATTTAAATTAATAGCAACAAAAGCGATATTATCATTTTAACGAATTTCAAAAAACAAATATTTAATTTGAAAAATTAAAAAAAAAAGATCTCACCAATTAATGTAAATTATTTTCAGAATATATAAATAAAATAGAATCCAAATATTACTTATATATATATATATATATATATATATATATATATATATATATATATATATATATATATATATATATATATATATATATATATATATATATATATATATAGTTTCTTATAATAAACAACTTTAAATTAAAATAACACGCATAAAACTACTTAAAACAATAATCATATTCAATAGTTTATTGAAATAATAAACATATGCAAATTCTTATTACTATAAAACTATCAATTGCACCACATCTAAGTTACTAAACTATTGTTGCATTATAAAGACAATATGCCATCAAATAAAATGTAAAGTATTTGATCCATGGGGTCTTGGATAGACAGTGATCGGGTGCTCTGCTAAGATACTCCTTGATGTGAAGTCACTGGTTCAATTCCATGCCCTGATCGGGGTGATATATTGGACATGATGAAGATGTATCCCTGCCAAGCTTACAAAAAAAAATGTATAGTATTTGAGTTCCTAGCATAATGCAATATTTTTTTTCTTAAGGCTTGCTGTAAGTGGATATAGTTCAAACTAATTAAAGATAACTATGCTTAACAGATCAACATCAAAGTATTTTCACATATGCACATGATAAAAACTGAACAAACTCTCATAGCTAATGTGTCCATATGCATGAACAAAACCTAGACCTAATTGGTGGCCAAAAAAATAATGCATGGAGTCAATGGAAAAAATGAAACATAGAAAAACTAATCACTGATGTTTCTATATAGCAAGAAGAACCAAAGACAAAATTGCAAGTGTTTTGATCAATAAAACACAACACGTGTTGTTGTTTTTTTCACAAAAAAAACCTATGAAATTTATTTTGTCATAAAAATTCTAGTTTCTTTGTTGCTTCTATGATTTTAGAATACTTTTATCTAAATGGTCTCTCTATGATTCATGACACAATAAAACAAATCACATTAATTCTATATATTGTTTCTTCATGCGTTGCCTACACATAATTCAAAATGTATTCGTGATCATCCATTGAACATTAAGAAGTTGATATACTTAGAATCAAACTACATGAGAGCCATCAACAACTTATGCAAGCTACACCGGTATTTATAGTACCATAGTAATGAGTTTATGCAAACTACACAACACTTGTGTACAAAGACAAACTAACATTGCATTCAATGCTATTATAGCAACACACACACACGCTCACACACACACACACACATATAATCTACTTTGTGCAAATAACAATGACCAAAAAATGGGTCATGTGATTTCGTATACTATTGTTTGCTAGGAATTGAAAGTATTACCTATTATGTTATAGGTAAAGCACAACATTCTAGTCACATTTGGCTAAAAAGAGCACAAATAAAGAAAAAAACATTGGCCAATTGTAATCACAGGACTATAATTACATTAAATTGGAAATCAAAGGGACTAACCCAACTTTGTATCATACTTTATGATAGCCACTGAAAGCATTATTTACCTTGTCATTTATAGCAAATAACATTCTAGCCACACATGACTACACAATTTGCAAATAAAAACCATTGCTCAATCTTTATCATAGTTTCATAACTACATCAAATTACATATACACTTTAGTAAATGTTTCAATTTGAGTAAAAGATATTGCACCAAAATTGTCGAGAAATGAAATAATTTAAGCTTAGATAGTCACCTATCTTGGAATAAAGATTACAAGTACACATACATAATGTAAACATATATGAGACCTAGAGATAAATTTAATAACTGTTAATTCTAGCATTATAATATACCAAAATTCTTTCTCACATGAGACATGTTGGGTGTGGATCATAATTATCTTCTTTATTTAGGCATATCGTCGTGTTGGACTCTTGTTCTTAACGGGGCGGAAACACCACCTGTCATTTGATCACCATCGGGGGGGTTCAGGGGTAGTGCCCCCAAAGCTAAAATCGGATGTAAAATTTCCTTGTAAAATATTGTAATTTCGTAGTCAATCTGGGTCGTTCATTAGGCGAATGATCTGACGGTAGACGTTATGTTTAATTTAGGGTTTTTTCCCCTAAAATGAAACCCCTCTATTGTATGAGGGATTGTGTTTCGGCTGTGTGTCGTGTGGATATTCTGAGCGAGAAATAGAAAGGGGGACTATGTGAGAGAGTAGATGATATTACAACGGATCTGTTGTAGGTTGTGTCTCTTCATTTTGCTGGATAATAAAAGGGAAGGACTGGTTGTTTCCGTGGATGTAGCCCAAGTTGGGTGAACCACATATATATGTGTCTCTCTTATTAAATATTTTATTTCTGTGTTTGTGTTTCCGCATATTTTATGTGTTCCATTTCTCTGTAATATATAAATTCCTAACAAGACATAGGTAATCGACAAATGTATCATTTAAAGCACATTTTTTGTTTGATCAATATTTCCTTTTAACAATCATCCACTGTTCTCTTTATTTGAACAAAGCACACAACAACCCAAACATTTGAGCCATTTAAAACTGCAACTAATCCACTTGCCGTTTAAATTGCATCCAACCACTCATTGTTTTTCCTATTTTCTGTTTTATTTGCAGAAGCCAATATCTGATCATCAGTCTCTTCTTCATTTATAAGTTTTTATTTTTGCAATGGGTTCGAAAATTGCACAACTACATAAGCCATGACTCAAAATCACTCATAACTGCATAACACTATTTTGTAACAGATTCCATCCGAACTAGCAAACATTGCATGAATCCAATATATCATCAAGTCAAATATTGATTAAACAATCTAATAACGATGCTCTCTAATTTTTTTTAGTATCAACTGCAATAAATAATATCAGGGAAAAGTGTTCTAAAAAATGATTTTGCTAGTTGCAAATATTCAAATGTAAACAAATTAGACACTAAATTTCAAACCACACCAAACATCGAATGAAAAAGAAATTCGAATCTAGGTATCTTAAACTATTAAAGAACCTTATAATTGCCTTCAAGTGTTCAAACACTAAATGCTCTTAAATACCACCACTCCAAATAAAAAATGTTATAAGTTTCTTTAATTACTTCTAGTTCTCATTTGTGTGTTATTGCTTTTCACTTTTCACTTAGAAATTTGTATCCATGACTTTATATTTTCATTGTTCAAATCAATTACATTTTTTTTTTTCAATAATGCTTGCTCATTGAAAATTAAGAAATGCATCATGATTTAAAAAAAAACACCACTAATAAAAATATTAAAATGTTTTTAGCTATATATATATGTTAAGGAAAATTTGGGCATCATCCCCCATGACCTGGTCAAACTGGACATCATCCCCAGGACCAATGAAATAGGGTTTATCATCCGCTTACATTTCAATTGCTATATTCCCTAAGAGAAGAACAATTCATTCATGGCTTCTATTGTGAGCTTTACAAGGTTTGAAGTATATGTTATATCAGATATTGACTCACCAACACAACCTCTAAAGGGACTAACTGCGTTGCATATGTAGCATCCTCCATTCAAAGGTGCACTGCAATGCACTTCCCAACATTCAAGAGTGCGTTGGTCACCTGGGAGTGGAATTCTCATTGTTCCGGGAATCTCCACATGGCCAGTGCCTTCTAGAAGAGTCCATATGTGTCAAAATTCGAATTCAAGTGTCCATATAACACCTCTGAACTTTGGAACATGTCTTTTCTATTATTAGAAAGCCATTCATTGAGAAACTACCATCAATTTCCCTATAAATTGAGCACAGATCCTAATGCTAGGGGAGGAAGAATTTTGGTAAAGAAATGTTGTTGGATTCTCATTTGAGAGAATGAAAGTACTGATATGCTGCTATTGTGATGTTGGATGTGATGAGGTTGGGATGAAACTGGAGCTGGTGGCAACAAATCGATAATTAGTTGTAACCTCCCCCTTCTACTCTTTAATAAAGATTGCTATTCATTTTCCCATATATATGTCTCTATATGTTTTTGTTTCTTATGAAATGGATTCTTGAATGATACATATATATATATATATATATATATATATATATATATATTTCACATCTTATCGATTTGAGTGATAAAAATAAGCAGATGTCTGTATATGCATGTTGTTTGTTGTTCTTTGTTTGTGTTTGCAGGAATCGATCTGGCGATTTGAGTTGGATCGAGAGTGACAACAACAACGAAAGACGGAGAAGGAGAAGCACTTGGATCACAAGTAGGTTATTTCATCATTCTGTGTATCTAATTATTTTAGAGAAAGTGATAGTAAATTATTTCCTCTGTTTTTCTAAGTTCCTAGCACAACACTTAGGAGTAAATTATTTATCCGTAGATCATAATTCCGCATAAAAAATTGGCAACTCTACTGGGGAGTATCCTCTCATTCTTGGGGTTTTTTCCTCTCCTTATCCTCATCAGTAGCATCTAATTTTAGTTATTAGACATTTGGATGAAATAATTGCATTAGAAGTGTGTTTTGTAGCTTGAGTTTTCAATCCCTGATGTGCCCAACGCACTGTTGGTGAAGACACAATGCACTGTCTCCCACTCAGGGGTGCACTGCAATGCACTGTCTCCCTTTAGACATTGTGTTTCCCCCTTAGCCAACCAAATTCCATTCAAATTTTTCATTTCTATCATTCTCAACCATTTGTTTGTTGTATTCTCAACTGTCTGATACCTCGTAGAGACCAGTAAACTTACTTGATTCTTCCTCCTTTGAAAATTAAATTTGTTCAATGTCTCTTTAGTGTTTTTATTTATCATTGGCTACTAAACAATGGCATGTGAAACACACACATAGAAATATAAGCATGACATATATTCTATTAACCATAGATGTGCATTTATATTACATTGGCGTGACTCTTGGATTCCGCATTCCAAGGTCACTTGGACGCCTCTTTGACTGTTCGGCTTCCACACCTACCCATAATGAATTAGGTGTCCAACATTCCCCCCCTTTATCCGAAGGGGTATGTGTGAGTCCAAGAAGAGAGCTATAATAACAATTTTCAAAGTAAGCATGGCAACACTTAGGTTGAATGAGCTCTCTCAAATGTTGGCATAAAGAGGTGGTTTAAGGATGACCACCAACAATGGAATGCTTAGTGTAGTTCCCGAAACTCTTCCAAATATGGCAAGAAGTTGAGGACCTCTTCTAGAGGAAGTGCTCCTCATATTTTGAAGAGGGTGACCTTAAACCTAGAAGAAGGGAAGTCTACAACCTGCAATGGTTTAAGGATGACCACCAACATTGGAATGCTTAATGCATTTCCCGAAACTCTTCCAGAAATAGTAAGAAGATGAAGTATTTTTCTAGAGGAAGTGTCCTAAATTGTTTGAAGAGGAGGAATATCAACCTCGCATAGATGGTTTAAGGCTGAACACCAACTAAAGGAATGCTCATGGGCATATGTGTCTTTGGCTACAAATCTGAATCTGGAATGATAGATTGTGGCTGAAGCTCGCTTGAACTGCGGTGTATCTGGCTACAAATCTGAATCTGGAATGACAAATTGTGGCTGAGGCTCACTTGATGCTGTGTCTTTGGCTACAACTCTGAATTTGGAATGGCAGGTTATGGCTCAGGTTCGCTTGATGTGGCTTAAAATCTTGTAGACGACCATCATTTCCCCCCCTATCAGGTACAAGGTGAGATGATGGCGAAAACTCAACTAAAAGACTGTTCAATATTCTAGAACAAGTTTTGACATATGACTTAAACATCTTCTTGGCTGTTGATTCCCATTTCCAAGAAGCGATCCATCTAAGACGAATCTTTGTTCTTGCAGGAGGCTTGTTTCTAAAGAATTTGTGTGAATAATGGGTGTGGCGACCACAGTGCTTGCATGGGTGAAGATCGAAACAATGATCTTTCATATGGCCAAATTTATCACAATGTTGGAATTTGTGAATCTATTGTTGTTGCGTTGGAAGAGGAGAAGGATCTGGAACGGGTGTAGGTGAGCTATCATGAAGAAATCCGACACTTTGAAATTTTATGGGCTTGGAGTAGTCCGGAATATGAAAGGACAAATCCTTGTCATATCCAAGCCAAGTTATGTGCTTGTTATGGACAAGCTCTTCCCAAGGTCTGATGATTGGCTTGGGAGGTGAAGGCTGAACTTCTGCATCTATATGTACCTATGTTTCTTAATTAGGAACTGAAAGTGAATAAATCACAACCTTGTTGACTTTCCGCTTATGGGAGTCTCTTTCAATGTTCTAAACAAAAATAGGTTCAGAAGGATGACTCTGCTGCTGTAATTCTTCTTGCTGAAGTTGAGATTCAAGCTGCAAAAAAATCTATCTTTTCTTGTGCATTTGTAGACATATTTGAATGTCGACAATATTGTTTTTTTTTCGATTTTGATTGTGTCTTCAACAAAACAGAATATCAGAGTCTTCAAGAACTATAATATTGTATTAATTCTAGTCATTTTCACAAGTACTACTCCGAAGAATGAAGAAATTGAAATAATCAATGCCTAGAATTAGGCCTTAGGTTCACAACTCATTCCAACTTGTAAATGAAAGGTACCCTTGGATGAATAATGTAACTTAGATTTGTGCTTTCCAATCATGCAATTCAACTTAGAGTAATAGAGTAGTAGCAACTAGCTGTTAACAATGGAATGACCATATTAAGAATGCACACTTATATATAATGAATTCAACATAGAGCTTCCAGCATTATAATAAGATTATGAAAGGTCGGTTCAACATATAACTATTTTTAAGAATAATTATACCCAAATGCCTACCTTGTAGTGGTATTCACACAAAGTGTCTGCAGAATCTGCTACGCTGCAAATCCTTTCACATTATTCAATGTTTACAGAAGAAAAAAGGGTCCCAATTTTTCTAAGATGTTAAGATTTGGCATGAGTCAGTTCAAGGTGATACCGTAGTGTCAAGAATGGGATATGAACACAAGCCATTTCAGAAAAGAGCTCAAGTCTCGTGGTGTTGGTGTGTACGAGCCCAAGCCTCGTGGTGTTGCGTGGCTATGTTGACTAGCTTCACACCTAGAGATGCAACATAATGGGGAGTAGCAACTACACGCGAATACACAGAGACAACGCGAGAATAGAAGCACATACACATTTCTTTTCCGTTACAATATTATCTCAAGTCTTGTACAAATCCCTAAACAATGGTGAACCCAAGTTCGAACCCCTGCGTTCCTTGTACTCATGAAGGTATTGTGGGGCTCAAAATTGTGGACCAAGACATTGTAGTGACTCCATGCTGTCAGTACCAGACTATTCTGTCCACTCCACAGGGTGAAACCCTAGTGGTGCAAAATAGTTTTGTTGAACCTAAGGACTGGTGTTATGAAACCCCACAAAAAGCCGATAAAATGTGGCCGAGGTCGAAATAAAAAATGACTGTGAGGTTTTAGACTCGTCAATTCACACCCATGAAAAGGTTTGAATTCAAAGTAAAGCTGACACTGGTGCCCAAAAAAATCCCACTTTTGACACCACGGTGATCCATGTCTTCCCACTGTGGACACAATGTTATTCTCCTCTCCTCAAATTTTGTCAGCAGTCTCAACAACAACCCTTGTTTGTCCCTTACAACCTTCAACACTTTGATTCTTGTCATCGATTATCAGGAAACATTCACCATTAGGTAGCAGACCAAATACAATAGCACATGAATGTTTGACCAACCTCGAGATGAAGGGTCTAAAACTTAGCGCAATGTTCAGTCAGTTAGAGAATTCAATGCTATTGCATATACCATTCAATCACACAGAAATAAATCCTATGTATTCCGAATAAAAGTAGAAATAAATCCTATCATAGAACTCAATTCTTTGTAGCACCAATTCAATGCATCACTATTGTTCCCTTTATCCAACGTTCGAGCTTCCACCAGAGTTATCAAATAATCTATGTGGGAACAGGAGTGGGAGTGACGGGAGGCCAAGCAGGTAAGGAGCACTACGTATAGAGAGACGAGCAGTGGGAGCGACGGGACCATACGAGGGAATGCAAGGAGGCCGAGCACCGAGGGACAGTTAGAACAACAGGAGAATTGTGAGGGAATGCGAAGGGAGCGTTATGGACTGACAAGTTGAGAGAACATAGCTAGAATATAGCTGATTGGAGCAGGGCCAACAATAGCCTGCTTTGATACCATGTTAAACAATGGCATGTGAAACACACACATATGAAAGATAAGCGTGGGATATATTCTATGAACCATAGATGTGCATTTATATTACATTGGTGCGACTCTTGGATTCCGCATTCCAAGGTCACTTGGAATCCTCTTTGACTGTTCGGCTTCTACACCAACCCATAGAGGATTAGGTGTCCAATATTGGAAAATAAAATTCAAAGTATTTTATTTTTGCATTAGATCCATTTGTTTTTGTAAAGGAAATTGTTGTTTCATTCTTTGTTTCTTGTAGGAAAAATTTTAGTTCCATTCTTCATTTTTCCTAAAAGAGAAATTGTTTTTAAATTCCTCATTTCTGAAAGAAGAAAACACTTGTTTTATTGATTTGATGCATACAATTTCCTTTCTTGCATTCACATTAAGGGAACTGAAAAGAAGGAACATGCATGTGCATGTAGTGAATTTTCTGTGTTACATAGGAAAAAGTTAGGAAAGCTGCATTTTAGTTTGTGCTCTTTGTTGTTTGCTCTAAAACTGATTGCTCTTTCCCTTAGTAGCTAGGATTTTCATTGAAAAAGCTAAATTGAAAATTTTTCTTATCATTTTAGTTTTTTTTTTAGGAATTTCCATCACATCACGTGGAGAACCTAAAAGAAAAACCTTCTAAACAATATCAACATAAAATTTACATCAATTTACCTAAGAAAGCATTAGAACGATAACGATAACATTTATAAGGTCTAGGCTAGAGACGTGTTCCGACATCATTAAACATAGCAAGTTTCGCTAACTTGTCTGCGATACATTCTGAGTGTGATACCTCACTCCACGTACGTAAGTATATCGGAGATCGTCCATGTACCTTTGGGTATATAGGTTGGTGTTCTAGTACGAAAAGTATAAGGGGGTGCTCTCACTGTGCATTTTCACATTAGACAGTGCTAATATGGACTTGGGCCTCCACGTACCCTCGGGTATATTTGGGAGGAAAATTTTAGGTTACTATCCATCCATAGTGAACCGGGTCGGTCGCCTTGTAACTTGTGATACACCGAACACATCATTTGGGGAGATTTCCTACCCGCACTTCTTAGCTCGCCAGGAGGTATTTTGCAGTTCACAATTACTTGGTAAACCTTTTTCCTAGAATTACCATTTTATTTTGTTTATTTGTTTTTTGTCATAAAATAAATAATTCTTTGTGGAAGAAGAACATCCCTTTCCTTGTCGTTTGCGTAGAATAGCACTGAAACCACCTTTACCACTGGAAGCCATTTCTGGTCGGCGAAGGCGACATCGTTGTACCGAAACTAGTACTATCAGTACCTCTAGTGTGACATCATCCTCACATATACCAGAGTCGTCTCGAGTTGTTTCTACAAATCCTGGTTCATCTACTGTTGTTGAGATGGAGTCCTCTTAGCTACCTGTGGTCACGATCCATCCAATCAGTGAGACCATACCTCCCGAACCCGACGTTGTTCAAATTGAAGTTGATCTGGATCATGTCATTCTTTTACCAGAACATCTAAATTCTGAAGTCGAACAACCAGAATTTGTTCCTATATCGGTTGCCCCACAATCTATTATAGCCATTGATTCTCCCATATTGCGTAGTCAACCTCCTGAAATATACTTCGAGCCTAACAATGAAATCCTTTCACCTGGTTTAATTTGAATTGAAGAAATAACACAAGATGAAACACCTTTAACTCCAACTCATTTTGGGGAGGAGCTTTACCTGTATGAGTCTTTTCCTCAATCACCTTCCTCTGCTTTTGTTGATCCTGTTTCACTTCGAGTTCCCATAGATCTTATAGGGTATACATTTGGTTGAATAACCATGCCTAAGCCAACATCTTTGGCTGGTCCATCTATTCCAGTTGCAACAACACCTGTTCTTGCTACCTCGTCTCTGTTCACTACTTCACCAGAGTCACATTTATATGGTGTCCCTTCCGTCCCACCTGGTTACAAATATTTATCTGGAACCTTCTCTGGTGCTTCCTCAAACCCATAGACTTCAGCAATGTCATCATCTGGCATTATAGCTGGTAAATCTATAGTGAGTACTAAACGGATTTATCGTTTATATACATCATCAGGGCAATATCAAGCTGGTCCATCTAGGTATATTCCGTCCAGTACAATCTCAACTGGACTCCCAGCATTTGGAGAAAAATATTTTCCATCTTATTATACTCCTCATGCTGGGGGGAAACCTATGGTCACCCATTTTGACAGTATTGTGTAATTTGGTCATCCTAATGTCGGAATGAATGTTTGTTAGTGGCAACCCACTCTACCCATCCAACCACAAATGGTTGTACACTCGTATCAACCAGTTCAACTTGTTGCACCCACATATACTCCACTTGTTAATACATCCTTACCCTTGTTACAGGCTCAAACTGTTGTACCTCAACCATCTCAGGTGGGTCCTTTAACCCAATACCCCTAATTATTGGGCCCTCAGAATCCAACTCCTTCGACTGGTTTACAACAACCATATGTATCCAGAATTATTTATTCATAAGCTAAATTACCATATTATGGGATGTTGCATCCACAAACCCCTTGGTAGCCATAAGCGCAAATTCCACAACCTTCATTTCAACAAGTAGCGTACCCATGTTTTGGTCGACATAATCCTCAAACATTTTCTTATAAAAAAAACCCCTATCTGGCAAAAAATTCCTTATGTTGGTGCTTAAAGGCCTATTTCCTAAGAAATTCCATCATACCCTGGTATGCTCAACCTAAATTAATTGATAATTTCCCTTTGTTGCAACTTTAGAGTTACTAGATTTAAACCGGCTTACCAATTATCCAATCAACTATGCTCCTTGGTGGCCAATGATACCTCATAGATTGCCCTCAGGTATTCCTAAGTTTAATGGATACCCTAGGGAGGACCCATTGACACATGTTATGAATTATCATTTGTGGTGCTCATCTAACTCCCTAAACGATGACTCCGTTCGACTATGTATTTTCTAGTGTATGCTCACTGGTCTGACCGCGAAATGGTACATTGAGTTACCAAGAGCTTCATTTGATAATTTCATTGCCCTAACTACTATATTTTTGACCCACTTCCAGTTGCCCATATAGTATGAAACTGGAACATAACTCTTGAATAATTTTAAAAACACTAATGCTACTCACATTTCTGATCATATTCATGAGTGGCGTCGTTGTCATAGAATGGTTAAGACATTTGTTACTAGCTAGCTCCTTGCTGAGTGGTTCATTAAGTCCCTATTACCATATATAACTAAGGATGGGGCTAAGGGTGGCGTCATCACTGAAGATCAGGTCATTGCTTGTGCCCAATACTTAGATTTGATTTATACTCAGTTTGGCATGCTCTACGAGAAAATTCCCAACGCGCCGCGATCTAATTTTACTGTTTCTATTCCATCTAAGGACTCTCATGCTGACAACAGTATGATCGGTACTACAAGCACACATCACTCTACTGCACCTAATCTTGCACCTTCTTCTGAAATTCATGTCATGTCATCTAACAAGGGCAAAAGTGACAAGCAACCCGAAAGTAAGAGAAAGGGGAAATCAAAGAAACAACAAACTTCTACCCCGCAGGAGATATCATCTAATCAATCGACTGGAAATCAGAAACATCATTACCCTTACATAATCTGTAATGAGTAGCACTTTGTTTGAGACTATCCTTACCGCTCCTAAGTATAAAAATTGGTTAAGACCTCTCATGCATCCGCTGTGTTGACAGATCCATTTCCAAGTCCAGGCACAAATTTGGTTGCTACAGATCCAACTTCTAGTTCCCAAGTGCTTATGATGTCTGTCACGAAGCCATCAAATGATGTTTTGGTGTCAACACATAATAAATATTACGGTAGTTAAGCTACTGATCAACTACTACCTCCACCACGAATCCGTCTACGGCATCGACACTGCCAACTGCTATTCCTGAATTGACAATAAAGCCCCCGAAGGGAGTTGTTCATAAATCGACATTTAATCCTTAAGCCCGAGTTGCTCAAAATTATAATATAGTTAAACATTTGGCTCAATCCCCTTCAGTTATGTTAGCAATTGAGGTGCTTCAAAATTTTCCCTCCTAGAAGCAGGGTTTTTTGTCGGCAATTGGTGGAATCGATTCGACAGATGCCAATCTTGTAGTCTTTAATGATACGGGCTGTGTGCCACAATTACCAGCAAAATTGGCATTCTCCATCCAAGTAAATGTTCTCAATCACCTCGTTCATCATACTATTATTGATGAGAGAGAATATATGTGCATTATGTCTCTAAACTGCTAGAAGTCACTTGTATTGCAGTGCCTATCTCAATTGCCTACGACATTGAAGGCTTTTGACGGACGTACATATAAGCCTTGCAGTATCATCAATAACCTGAATGCTGAACTAGGTGGAAAAATAGTAAATGTTGAAGTTGAGGCTGTTGACGGACCCCTTGATTACAACATTTTACTCAAAATTCCATGGGTATATGCTATGACTGTGATTGTTTCTACATATTTTAGAATGATCGCCTTTCCACATAAAGGTGTCATCACAGTCATCAATCAACTCTCCTTCTTTGCCTCTAGTTCTTAGGTAACTAGAAGCATTCTGTTAGTTCACACACCCCAACTCACACTTCTATAAACATTGGTGTAGGACTCTTAAGGGATTCTTCCCTCATGGAGACCTTTACATTACCGCTGCCTACGACGTCGGCAAAAATTGCAAGCATAGAGACTCGCTACATGATATCTTCCACTCCATCTGGCTTAAGGAGGATTATGGGTGATTCTAAAGTTGTTACGTTGGATGAATTTCTGCCGCCCACCCCAATTGAGCTAGCATAGCAATCAATCTACATGGCTTGGGTGGAGAATGTGAAATCATCGTCACCAATCATTTGGGTTGATCGTTCATTAGATTTTGGTACTCCATCTGATCCTTTTTCATCCAATTTCTTGACAGATGAGAATATTGTGGAATCCATGATGCCAGAAGGAGAACCATGGGAAGATCATCATCATCGCTTCCATCTTCAGGATTATGAAGAAGATAATCTTATTGAACTATATCACCCATTGATCAAAACATTATTTTTGAATTATTTTCCCATTAATGCAATCGAATCTGAGCGAAACTTATCAAATATTGAAGAAACCATTTCTATCGATATTTCGACCAAACTTGGTGTTGTAGAAAACATTCATGTCGGCGTGTCTTGTTATCCATAAGAACTCAAAACACATCGCTCTCTATTTCATGACTCTCGTGATGTATTTGCTTGGTCTTACGAGGAAATTCCAGGAATAGATACTAGTATCATTGAACACACCATCAATATGTACCCTGATGTCAAACTGGTATGTCAACGCCTTCGTCCTGTTCATCCAAAGAAGGCTGATGCCATTAAAGCAGAAGTTGAAAAACTTTTGCATGTTGGTTTCATTTACCCTGTTCTACTACCCGAGTGGGTTTCCAACATTGTTCCTATTAATAAAAAAAAAGGGACCATTAGAGTGTGCATCAATTATCGGGATGTCAATCTTGCTTGTCCAAAAAAAAACTATCCTACTCCCTTTATCGACCAAATTATTGAAGATTGTGCCGGATGTGAAATATTTTCGTTCATGGATGGATTTTCTAGCTACAATCAAATCAATATCCGCCCGGAGGACCAATATAAGACATCATTCATCTGTCCCTGGGGCACATTCTCTTATCAGAAACTCCCATTTGGATTAAAGAACGCTGGGGAAAATATCCAGAGAGCAATGGATTATGCTCTCAATGACATCAAGCACATTGTTAATCCATGCATTCACCTGGATTACCATTCACGAAACCAGACTGATCATCCGATGCATTTGAGAGCTATCTTTCTATGTTGTCGAAACTTCAAAATATGCCTCAATCCTCATAAATATGTATTTTGTGTTGGTTTTTGTCATTTTCTAAGATTCATCATCTCAAAATAAGGAATTCAAATCGACCCACTAAAGGTCCAGGCCATTCTTTATTTTCTTGCGCCATCAAATTTGCTTTAGTTACAGAAACTTCAGGGAAAGGCTAACTTCCTAAGGAGGTTCATACCCAACTACGCCGAAATGGATAAAGGATTTTATCGGCTCTTGAAAAGGAGGATTCCATTCCATTGGGTTAAGGTTGCACAAGATTATTTTGATGATGTCAATGATACACTTGTCGGGGTGTCATTAATGTATCCTCCCAATTATCAGAGTGATTATTTCTTATATATCGCCGCGGCTGATATGACCATTGCTATGGTATTGGTCTAAGTAGAAGATGGGATAGAACATTCGATATATTATTTGAGTCATAATCTCAATGATATGGAAATGAAGTATTCATACGTAGAAAGCTTGCCTTGGTGGCCGTTCAATTTGTCCAAATATTTTTCCACTATATCCTGTTTCAGAAGACCATTGTCATTTTGGATTGCAACCCCATGACTTACATCTTATCACGTCAATTTCTAGGGGGAAGGTATTCAAAATGGATTGTCATTTTGCAGGAATTTTATTTGGAATTCATCAAATCCAAGTCAAAGAAGTCTTTAGTTTTGGCTGAGCTTCTCTCTGACCTTCCCTCTGATAGTACTGCTACTACATCAGAACCATATATTCCTGATGAGTCTTTGTTTCTGATCGGATCATTTGATCCTTGGTATGGAAATTTTATCATTTATCTCCAGACCCAAAATTTTCAGCCTGAGACCTCTCGTTCTGACCATCAACGTATTCGATACCAAAATAAATATTATCTGATCATCGGTGATACACTTTATCGTCATGGTGTCGATACAATTTTAAGGAGGTGCCTTACTCATGAGGAGGCTGAAAAGGTTTTAAATGATTGTTATGCTGGGGCTTGTGGTGGACACTTGTCTTGATATGATACTGTTCAGAAGATACTCAGCACTGGTTACTTTTGGGCTACCATATTTCATGACTGCATCCTCGCGGTCAGAAGTTGTCTTGCATGCCAAATATTTGATCGTAAAATCCGCAAACCGCCAGCGCCGATGCATCCTGTTATGGACCATTTGCAAAATGGGGCATTGACTTCATGTCCTGTAACCCTCATTCGTCCAGGGGGCATGGTTATATTATTGTCGCAATAGAATACTTTACCTAGTGGGTTGAAGCGATGCCTAAATTTAATAACACAGGACAACAACTGCATTGTTTTTCTTTAATCGCATCATTTCACGTTTTGGTGTTCCACAGGTTATAGTCACATATCATGGTTCAGATTTTTGCAATCATATGATGAATGAGTTGATTGCCAAATTATGAATGTCCCATGATAGTTCTACTCCTTATTATCCACAATCAAATGGACAAGTTGAGGCTATTAACAAGATTCTTAAACGAATGCTTCAACGAATGATAGGAGTTCATAAACGAAATTGGAATTTGATCTTGTACTCGGATTTGTGGGCGTACCGAACCTCGGTGAGAAACGAAACTAGATTCACCCCCTTTAAATTGGTGTATGGTCTTGAAGCTATCTTGCCAATCCAATGTGAAATATCGTCGTTAAAACTTGCAATCAACTTGTTACCCGACACCTCTTTTGAAGAAGCGCGTATTTTTAACCTCATCCATATTAATTAAATGTGTCGTGAATCCGCATTGGAAAATGAAGCGCATAAAAGACATATAAAGGCATAATACGACAAACATGTCCAGCCTCACATCTTCTCTGAGGGTGACTTGGTACTTCTTTACGATCAGGAAGCTGATGTAATAGGTACAGGGAAATTTGAGCCGTTATGGCATGGCCCCTATATTTTCAAAAGAGTTCTTGCTAAGGGTGCCTACGAGCTGGTAGATTACGATGGAATTTCGTTGGTGCAACCCTCAAATGGGTTGTATTTGAAACGTTACTATGCTTAAACATGAGCGTTGTAAAATTTTGATTTTCATTTAGTATCTTAGTTTGTTTTTCTATAGTTTTCTTGAAGTTAGTAATCCGCTTTGTATTTCATCATAGATGTTTGAATATTTGGACCCATTCGTTGGGTATGCTGATGGTGCTAGTCATAGTATGCAGAATCTATCCTCTCCAGCGTGGGCCATTTTCACTCCGAACAACGAGTTAGTGAGTTTTCAAGGGATTTGTATCAGTCAATCTACAAACAATATCACTGAGTATACACTACAAGAAAAAAGCACATTGGTGAGGGGAAAAAATGGTCACCATAAGCTCATTGGTGAGGGTCAAAAGAGCCTTTGTCACCAAAAATTGAACGTCACCAAAGGTGGCGTCGCCGAAAGTATAGGTGTTGTGGTGACATTCAAGGTCTGTCACCAATAATGACTGAGAAGATTTATTACACCGTCACCATTTCATATGAGTACAGGACAAACAATAGCCTTCACCAAAAAATTGAACGTCACCAAAGGTGGCGTCGCTGAAAGTATAGGTGTTGTGGTGACATTCAAGGTCCGTCACCAATAATGATTTATAGTGACAGATAGTGACCATCACCATTTCATATGGGCAATGGTGACGGACAATAGCCTCCGTCACCAAAAAACTGAATGTCACCAAAGGTGGCGTCGCCGAAATTATGTGTTGTGGTGACATTTAAGGTCCGTCACGAATATTGATTATAATGACGGATAGTGACCGTCACCATTTCATATGAACAACGACGATTTTTTGTGATGGACCTTTCATGGACGTCACTATTGGTGCATATATATGGCGACGTTCATTGACCGTCACCATAAACTCATTGGTGACATCAAGGTCCGTCACAAATAATGACTATAATGACAAACAGTGACCCTCACCATTTCATATCAACAACAACGATTTATGGTGACGGAACTTTAATGGTCATCACTATTGATGCATATATATGGTGGCGTTCGTTGACTGTCACCATTTCATATTTTGGTGAGGGTCGAAAAATGTCACCACAAGCTCATTGGTGATGGTCAAAAGAGCATCCGTCACCAAAAACTGATCTTCGTCATTCCCTATATATGAATATAAAGGCATGATGGAATCGAACCACCAACCTCCTGCTTGTAAAGCAGGTGCTCTTCCATTGAGCTAGCACCCTTTAAAGAATTATACTTTTAAAAATTATATCTTGAAACTTCATATATTGTAAATTCTATAACTTTCAATAAATTAAAGTCTTGACAATATTTTACTAAACAAACAAAACACCATCGACATTGCAGGTCCCTACCTAATGGTTATGGAAGTTATGAAAATTAGGTGAAGGGAAGAATTATACTTTTAAAAATGATACATGGACTACCACCACAAGAATCCCCCAAGAGAGATCCAGTGGGAGAATCTCTTGAATCAGATTCAATGGAAAATGAAGGACTAGATGAAAGAGAAAGGCCTCAGCAGTATGGGGAATCCACCACCTCGAGTCAAGGAATAGAAGAGGTCCTCAGAAATTCTTACAACACTTTAAAATAGAGCTAAGGGTAGAATATCTACTTAATATCTACTTATAAAGATTGCTTATGTAAAATAACTCAAATAGACAAGCAAATCCATAATTATAAAGTGATTATTTGGCATTTCAATCACTAATTTCAGGGCCAAAAACCTAAATAACCTAAAACACTCAAATATCCTAAAACAATGTGTGAAATAAAGACAAATAAAAAGAGAATATGTTCTCGAACAATAGTACAAAACAAAGACAAAGAGAATATGTTCTAGAACAATAATACAAAACACATCCAACATTTTAAAGTATCTGACTTGTCTTGGTGAACATGCATCCTTAGCAAATACAACGTAGCAATACCTTCCCCACAAAAGAGAAGACATGTCAAAATAGTATGTTTGACATGGAAAATCATAAAGATGCCACAATAGCTACTCCATTCAACACATGCACAGGCAATACAACTTAGATATTGATGGCAAAGTATGGGATAGAAACAAATATCCTAGATGCTAGTTGTCTCACAACAATTAATTCAGATTTTACATATTGGTATGATGTTGTGGTGAAGTTCCCAGTTTCTAACCAAAAGAAAAAGTAATAGATCAACATAACATACACTGCCAACATGTAACCTAGCCAATGGCTTCATCATATGCCTCATGCCAGGGATTGGATTTTGCATACTAGACCAGCGATAGGTTCTAAATTTCAACCTAATTATTTCAGATAGCGTATGAGCAGCAGTAGAGAAGTCCTATAATAGAACTTCCATCACATTAAAGTGATTTTTTTGTAGCATTTTTTTTAGTTTTAGGGCTCATGTTTCAAACAATTTTAACATGGTTTTAAGGTTCCAAAAATATCATGGGAAAGTCTCCCTTATTGCAGTATTTGGTGGTAGCCTCCATGAACAATTTGACATCAATAATATTGTTATAATACAACCGTTTTTAGTAGCATGTTGTCATCCTCCATGGTCTCCAAACAAAGCAAACAGATCACCATCGAAGCATAAATATAACTCGGCATATAAGATCAACTTTTGCTGGGAGGATGTGAGGTCATGTAACATACTCTTGTAGGATTATGAGGCAATATGAAGATGATATATAGAAGAAAATGACTGCAGATTCGATGGAAGCATGTGAAGAGCCCTAAACAGAAGATACAACAGTAGATATATCCTTTGATTGGTGGTTCTCTGGAACCCAATAGTGTTGGTCTTTCCAATGGTTGATACCTCCAGCTGTGGTAAATTTTCACCAACAAATAGAACTAGGGTTAATGATAGCACTATTATGGCTCTGATACCAATGTTTGGATAGATAGGGCAGCATGAAAACAAGTATAAAAATACAGGTGCAATCAACAAATGTTTCCAACAATGATGTGGGGTTTTTGGGAAGCTTTTTTTGGGATAATTTGAGGGATTTCAGACAACTTTTCAGCCTTGTGAACAACAATAATCTTTATTACTTGTTTGTGACTACATCTAGGGTCATTGTATGCAAATTATAGCCAACAATAAAAATCTAAATACCCATCAATCAGAACAGTTCATCTTTCCTTCAAGCATGAACCAATTTAAATCTTCATGTGTCTTCACCTTACAGAAATTTTGTGGCAGAAATGGTGGTGGTAAAAAATATCATAAGGGATGTTAATATCTAGTGAAAGTTTTTTTTGAAACCCTTGGAAACATACAACGAACCCTTGAACAAAGGCACTAGAACTTTTGTGAAATCCTTAGGTAGCATTTGAATTGGATATCAGTATGTCATTATAAACATTGGAGTGCTTTAGTATTTAGAGGTATTTCAAGAGCCCTTTTCATATCTTACTTGGAGTGGTTTGTGGATATACCTCTCGTTGTTGGGTGTTCCTAGACTAGATCCTAGCAATCTAAAGCATGTATCAGATCCTAGTAATCGGTTGGGTGTTCCTAGTAACTTGTTGGTTGTATTAGATCCTAGACCAGCAAGTGTTCCTCCTTGGCAACATACATTCCTTAATTCATAGAGAATAACGTAAGGAAAAGGAGACCTTGAACCACATGTATATGCATAACCTTATGTTTGACTGTTAGCTTGAGTACAACAGCCTGAAATAGGTCCAGCCTCCTCATCTTAGATATTATCTAGGCTTTATTGAGACAATGCAGTTGATAAATGGGTTTCAACTGACCAATAGTTTACACCCAAAACCGCAATTTGAACTTAGTTCAGGCTAGCAATGGAAAAATTTGATCTTCTAATCATCCAAAAGGTTATAGAATTTCAACATTCTAATTGCCCCATGGCCAGGAAAAGCCAAATTTTTGAGTGTAGGAACCTCTTTTTCTATTATAAAAAGGCAAGGTTATACAAGTTATAGAAAATTACTTGGTTATATAGGTGGTAGAAAGGTCAAAAGGGAATTTGGCCAGCCCAACTTTAGAAATGGCATCCACAATACCACGTTGCATTAGTTTAGGTCCTTCAATCTACAAACAACAAAAATGTACTGCTCTAGGGTTTTTTCAAGGTGTTGAATCCATATATGTACTCAAAATTCCATTTTAAATAACAAAATTAAGATTTGGCCAAAAACAAATTTGGGGTAATAAGACAAAAACTCAAAAATGTAACATATTTAGATTCCAAAGATTACATTTTTTGGTAGCCACAGTGCATGGGTTGTCTATATTTGCACACAATCCATGTTATGTCTTACACTGTGACCTTACAGACACACCCTAGTCTAGTAGTGACTTTGTGAGTCTCTCTATATATATCATTGAATGTTCTGCTTTAGCTTATCCATCCATCCCTTGATCAGTCAATCAATCGATGATGGTGAAAGCGTCATCCATTCTCTTGCATTTTTGGTGCATTCATGTTTTCATTCACCTTTGCAAATTCCATGCTAGCATTCAAGGGCACAAATGGGAATTGAATCCAAGAAATTTGGAAGGGAAAGGCAAGTTGGCTCATTATGGTCATCCATACAGAAAGATCAATGCCCCAAGTTTCTTTCAACTTTGCAGAGGCGATCTGTATATAAATCTAACCAACTGGGGAGCTACCCTTGTCTCCCTCGCTCTCCTTGATGCTAAATGTAATCATCCCTAAACCCTACCCTTCAACTGCTTTACCATCTTTTACTCTGAGGGAGCTAGCTCATTAAGTATTGGTATTTATGCATTCAGGCCATCTAGCAGACGTACTTCTTGGCTATGAAAATATTGCCTCATACATGGTATGTATTTTCATTCTCCTTTGGAAATTAGTACTGCCATCATATGCTATAATTTTAAGATAAATTTACAGTTTCTACTCACATATTGGAATGGATCTCAAATGTATGTGTTACCATGGGGAATATGAGATTGTTTATTAATGCAGAACATGAGCTCTAGTAGACCTTACTTTGGTGCCTTGTTGGGTTGTGTAGCCAACCGTATCAAGGATGGAGAATTCACACTAAATGGGAAAACATATCAGATGCCTAAGAATGATGGCAACAACACACTCCATGGTGAAAATCTTCCTTTTCTATTCTACATGCATGTTTTATCCAGCTAACTAGAGCCCTATAATGACCACTACTTAGGAATAAAATCTCTCTTTTTCTATATATGTATGTTTGTTTGTGGAGGTCTAGAGCACTACTATTTCAGGTAACATATGTGTAGTTTGGTGATCTAAATGAATGCAGGAGGGCTGAGAGGCTTTGACAATGTCTTGTGGGAAGTGAAGGAGCAGAAAGGCTTTGACATGCAGAATTTTATATGACAAAAAGAGTCTTTGAGCCACAAAGGAGGGATCTAACATAATTTTTTTGATCCCCTACAACTATCAAGTGTTCAGCAAAGGAGGTGTTAAAACAGGTCTGCACTACAGCAGAAGATACAACAAGTACCGCTATATTGTATGGTGTTCCTATCAAGCGCTGAGGCCCAGACTTAACCATAAAATTGCCCCCCTGTATCAGTCTTAAAATTGGTTTAAATAAATGCCAAAATGATGCACAGGTCGGCTCAAATCGGTATGTCGGCTCCTTAATCAAAAGACACGACTGTTCAGTTCATACACAAACAACTATAAATAACTAGTCATGCTCATCATTTTGGAATGAAAATTTCGGTGAAAAATACAGTGAGAATTCAGAGATAAAACAAGAGGCCAAGGAGATTAAAAGGGAGATCATAATTACAACGTTTTGGGCTAGAAGGATATATCTCTTGCAGACCTATTTGCACCTGTGGAAATAAATTTTTTCGGAGCTGAATTCAGGCGTGAAATTTCGGCCCTATGAAAGCCTGAAATTTTGGTCCTAACAGGCCTGTAACTTCGTCCTTTCCAGAATCTCGGACTTGAGACTATTCTCTGCAACTCATACCCTTCTAATTCGGACCTGTGGTGAAATATGTGACCTTGCAACAATCTTGTAATTCAGATCTATAGTGGCAGTTTTGAAGACAAATTCAGATTTGCAGATCTCTGTTTTTGGAATATAATTACAGAGAGGTCTTGAGAGGAACAATATTGAGTTTATTTTACAGTGACTATATCTAGCAGACCTATTGAAGAACATCTATTTCACACGACGTCCGTTTGAAGAAACTTTTGCATCAACTTTTGAAGATATAAGTTTTTTCGGATTTTTGTAAAATCCATTTGGATCATAAAATCTTAGTTGTGCTTTCAATTCAGTAGCTCTGTGTAATATTCTGGCAGGAAATAATTAGTCAGGTTGCCGGGATTAGAAAATTTAACACATTCAAACTGTAGTTGATTAGGAAAATTGTGATGGAAGTTAATGTGAAAAGAATTTTCCCTAATTTTTGGTCATTTGTCCCTAATACAAAAGAACACCTCTTTTTTTCATGTCATTTTCTTTAGAGTTTTGATGACAAAGGACAATATTCCATTATGCTATGAATCCTGTATAGCAATCTGGACATGGTTGGAAGGTCTTGTTGTTGAATGCTTTATTATTTCTTGAATTACCACCATGGAATCTCCAATTACCACCAATTTTTTGACCTGCCTTGCACACAACATAGGACCTTAAAACAATGCTAGGGTTTTAGTAAATTATTGTAAATTATTGTGGTCCTCTAGGGTTGTAAATAGCCACCCTTGCACCTGCCACTCCTAAGTCACTATGGTGACTTTATTGCACATCAAACTTTATATTCTAGCACTACTGTACTGTCCACAGACTCTAAGTGATAACATTCAAGTGACCATCCTTTTGGAAACGAATCAATGGCTTTAGGATAAAAATGGGTACAATTCGAGACTTCCTATCTGCACTCAAATTCACAAAACACTTCTTTATATCCTGGATCTTGAGTTTGGACAGACCCTCCATTTCCTTGCATTGCTCAGCATCAAGCTTTGATGAACCTTGGGAGCAAAGAGGCCTACCACATCACTCCTAATTTTTGTTCATCTGATTTAATTGCGTTAGCATGCATTCATATAGATTTTAAATAGAATGGTTTACTGATGAAGGATCAAAATGAAAAGATAATGGAATAAAAGGACTCACTGTCGAATCATAGTTTAATTAACAAAATTCTAACAACTAGATTACTGCTATGCAGTAGTCAATACCTTTAAGGAATAGAAGGCTTAGATAGATAACATCAACTTGTACATTAGGATCACAGTGAAATGTCATTAAATGATTAAAGGCACTGAACTCAATTTGTATTCACAAAAGAAATCTCCTATGGAATGCAACCCAATGCATGCTACCAATTCTTGTCTCCTAATAATTTGAACAAAAATACAGTGCAGGATCTGGTATAGAATTGCCATATAGAAATGTACACACTCTCATATGATAATGCAAAACAAATCAAATGGAGATACAGATAACACTCCCGCTGAAACAAACTACACAGAAATAGACCAATGCATTATGATATAATGCAATAGAAATAGAGGTTTCTTACCTTGGACAGGAGCCTTGCTTATCACCGCTGATTGATGTTGAATGGTTTGTTGTTCTGTGGAGCACCTAGCTCTCTTCAAGGGAAAAGCAAAGATTCATAAATAAATCATGCCTTTGTTGCCATAGTTATTAAACAACCATTACTTTTAGAAAGAAAAAAACAGAGAGAGGTGTGTGGTAGTGAGACTCCAGCAATCAAAATTTCAACAGATCAAATAGACACAGTGAATATCATTCACAACCAAGAGAGAGAAGACCCAAAAATATGAGTCAAATGGAAAAATATTAAGGATGACGTCAAATGTGTGTAAACTTAGCTAGAACATTAAACAAATGGAAATATATATAAAAATATACTCACCAGAACAACAGAACACACTACTTGAAGGGAAGCTGAACAGTGAATTTGAGCAACTAATCTTCAACCATTGCACATAGATTGCCATCTTTTTGATGAAGTTTTATTGACTGTTAAATTAGGCTTCGAAAAATAAGAGTTAACATCTGAAGACTTTCCTTGATTAACAAGAGATTTCCCTGCATAGTACAAGAGGCATAAGCTAAAATTTAAACAGTGAACCTTTTATTATACTTTGTATATTTGACTAGACAGCTTAAATGTTATCTGACATGCCATTTATGCATGAACGCTGAAAACCCATGGCAGGCAAATCACCCAGAACTCATCATAAATATCAAAATCTCACACAATTCTCCTTATAGACTGCAAATCTACTCAACAAACTTATCATTATAGAGGTTAAATCCTGCAACATGCATGTTTTAAAATAGTTTGTCCAATGTACCAATTAAACCAATCACTTGAAAATCACATGCATGTTGTCTAGCTAAACAAATATTTCAAAATCAAATCCATAGATATTTATAATCATAACTTGAGAACTAAAGCTTTGCGGTATTAAAAGAGGTGCAAAAATAACAAACTAATGGAATTTCAAAACCTTGTAATACACATAAGAAACCATTTAATCAAATTGTAAAATATATCTAACCCTAAGATTAGACAGATAAGCCTCACAGCCAAGCACTTCCTTTTACACAGTATCTCAAAATAGTGAAAAGGCCTATAATATAAAAAATGATGTCAATCTTGTAGTATTCTAGGGTAATTTGACTTAAGGTTTCAGGTATCTAGAGTTCCAAATAAACTTCCTTTGCTCATTCAATAATAAAATCGTCAACTTTTTCAATTACACAATACAATATGATCCATGTTAAATATCTCTACACATTTGTCAATCATTATAGCACAGTACATGCACTAATAATATGATTGTAGAATTCAGCAAACCATCAGAGAGTCCCCAGTAACACAGAAAATTAACCAAAATGCTTATACACCAATGACCTGATTCCACCTGTGCACAGATAATAATCTTTAAATACCTCTAAAAACTAGAATCTGCTATAGGATACAAATCTCTATTTCCGGGACTTACAGTAACCTTCCAATCACTATCACAGCTGCCTCAATATCCGCACCAGTCAAACACACTTCAGGAAAATGATGATCTCAGGAAAATGACTCTGTCTTAATAATCTACTATGGGTGAAATGTTTTTCCATTTTTCATGACCTTGTTATGAGCAACACTTTACATATTGTATGTTGTCTCTGATTTGGAAAGGAAGTCAGTGTTGAAATAAAAGGACACTGAAAATGGAATTTTTTAAGAGAACACTTTCAAGCTTTGGGCATATATGGGACAATATTCCATTATGCTATGAATCCTACTTTATTCCATCACTATGGTGACTTTATTGCACATCAAACTTTATATTCTAGCACTACTGTACTGTCCACAGATTCTAAGTGATAACATTCAAGTGACCATCCTTTTGGAAACGAATCGATGGCTTTTAAATTTTAATGCTTAGTAAGAATTTCTTTTAGTTGTCCAAGTCTGTTACTCTATCTTAATAATCTACTATGGGTGAAATTTTTTTCCATTTTTCATGACCTTGTTATGAGCAACACTATACATATTGTATGTTGTCTCTGATTTGGAAAGGAAGTCAATGTTGAAATAAAAGGACACTGAAAATGGAATTCTTTAAGAGACCACTTTCAAGCTTTGGGCATATATGGGACAAAAGTAACCTTTTATTTGTTTTGCAGGGACTATTTCTTGGTTCTGTTGGAGCAGCCTCAAAAAGAGTTTGAATATCACTCATATCCTGTTGGTAGCAAATGCATTGGTGCCTGCTTATCTAAGGGATTTTAAATACAAGCAAGTTGAAGGTTAGTGATCCTCCCTTTTGCTGTTTTAAAATAACTTAGTTCCTATTTATCACTTTGTGAGTATGTTGGCTACAGGATGGGATTCAGATTCATTTGGAGTCCATGTTATAGTCCATGATATCGAAATAGTCTCCTTTTACTCTTCTTATTGTATTGGTTTATTTGTCTAAACAAAATATTTTATGATTTCTATTTGCATATGACTAGTATCAAATTTCAATGATGTTAGGGAGGGTTTATCTCACTCAGGGTGCCATATGTAAGCAAGCGACCAATTACTCTCTGCTTGGTTTTGTTAATGGATTTGTTTGTGTAGACGTTATTTTTTAATAGAAAAATACATCTTATATATACAAGAATTACAACAGCAGAACAAAAAGCGGAAGGATATATAAAAGGGAGCTTATATTCTCTTGTGTGTTTCCTTGAAATACATATCCTGGGGAAACCCACTAGGCACTCCCCTCATTCCAAGGATAGTACTTAGGGTAAAATAGGATTCTTCAGGGCTTGCTACAGTAAAATGTAACACCTTAGTGCAAAGCTTCACTAAGTACTCTAGCTCAAGGGCAACATAGGGATCAGTCACCACTTTCACCTTAGTAGCTGCTCCTCTGCTGTTCTATGGATGGATGTCCCCACAACGGAGGCTATCTCAGAAAATCTTGGAGATTAAGTAACCCGAGAATTCTTAGGCTAAATACCTTTCAAGGATTCTACTAAATACAGACCAAATTCCAAGAATATTATTCAATAAGGTTGGGCTCCGAGTTAGATGAGGGAAGAAATTTGAAGGACCTATGGATAAGTCTAGAGGGCTAAGATAGTACTAGAAATGCTCAATTAGATCCCAAATACATGATACTTTTAATTTAATGATTGCTGTTATAAATTAGGGTTTATAATAGACACAATTTACTGCATGCAAAATTTATGACAACAATAACTTGCTATGGGGAGCCTGGTCATGCTTGTTTTTCTCATATTCCAGTTCAAAGAGCATTTCCATAATGAAAAAAAGCCTTGTTAGATTGGCCAGAACCCCGGAATAATCCATATAGCCTAAATAGATTCGTATCTCTTGTGTGTCATTCATAGAGACCGTTTGAGTGGAATGATTCCAAGTTGTTATAAGTAAGGGGAGATCGACCTGTTTAGAGAAGAGGTAAGGCGTAGTCAGGTATTGCATGACATTCCTTTTTTGCAAGTCAAAGAGCAAACAAATTAAGTTGAGAGAAACAATTTTATTGATAAGATCATAAAAATTCAGTATGCAAGTTTAAATCCTTTGAAATTTTAACAATAAAAATCATAGAAATAAGATCAGAAAAATACCTGTCAAACGTATCCATATAGACTCTCCCTATCAGAGTTCTCTAAGAGTGAAATTTTATCTCCATATGTGGACGATACATGGATCCATGCTAAATGCTAATGGCAGGCAACTGTCGTGAAGCGTAGCTGTAGCAATGCTGTCCTGTGAAGATAAGTGCAGTGAGAATGGGAAGCCGAAAGCCTCATGTCGCCATTTTTCCCAGCGGAGGAATGGGCCATCTTATCCCATTCACCGAGTTTTCCCAGTGCCTCTCAGCACACCATGGATTCACCGTTGCATTCATTACATGCAAATGGATGTTATCCGGTCCTGGATGCATAAAGTCCTCACAGGGTCTAGATATCCGCTTCGTCCAGCTCCCTCATGTGGAAATCCAAGAAGATGAGGGACAGTACATGAAGGTGGAAAACCTTGTATCAAAGTTATTAGAGAACTTGAAAGGATTAGCAAGCCGACCTGGTAACATTAACCCCCAACAGATTAAAGCACTGAGGAATGGAAAGGTTAATCCCACCGATGCTAGGCGAATGCCCCTAATTTATCCAGTCAGGCAGCTAACACCCAGGTTGGATGGTTGGATCGGTTGTGCATTAATATTAATACTCTATGGGGAAAATTCCGAAGGCATTAAGAGGTTGTAGCAGAGCCCTAGAAGAGTATGAACGTGCATATGCAGAAGCTATAACCACTGAAAACACAAATAAAATAGATGAAGCTCAACTACTTACTAATACTTACTAATCAGACCACATTAGAACATCCTCTTTATCTATTCATTCCTAAATCCATCAATCCTTACCTCATTCGTTGGTGAAGCCAGCGATCCCAACCATCCATCCCACGAAGACCAGTCTATTTTGCTACTTGACTGGCGGGATTTTCACCATAGTGGCAATATCAATCGAGCCTCTTGGATGAAGGCGAGAAGGTAAAGGCTAAAGGACAATGACAAATTAATATAGTTTACTATAGCAAAATTCGGAGTTCTTGAACATGTTTTCTGCTCCGAATTGCAGCGAAAGCCCCAAATCAGGAGAAGAATATTTCAAATAAAGATCGAAAAAGAGTGAACCCAGATCTGATATAATAAGTTCGGGTTAAAAATATAGTAGAGTGGATAGAAGAATTGAATTTCAAAGAAGGGTATGGAATCTACGCGAAATCATAAAAATTATGAGCAGAGAAGGAGCACCGAACTTTGTACCAGACCTGGCAAGGAGAAAATTGGCGGGAAAATAAATTTAATAGGTCGATTTAAATTTTATAGTAACCACCAAATTAGATTTTAATAGTTAGTCAAATAAATTGCTATGGTCGGTTAGGTTTTCATCAAGTTTTATTTTTATGTTAGTAAAAATAATGTTAAACTAATTAGAGTATTAATCAAAATTATATTATACTTCTCTAATATAAGTAAGAATCCTAATTAATCAAAATTATATTATATCTCTCTAATATAAGTAAGAATGTTCATATAAAGAGGGAAAATGAACATGAGCTCGGAAATATCTATCAACCTTTAAGGTAGTGAAAATTATCTTTAAATCTATTAATAATGTTATCAATAAATTTAAGTAGGTATAGTTAGTTTCTTATTTTTGAGGAAGTTCATTTAGAGCTTAAAAATACCCAATTAGAAGGCCTTCACATGTGTTGTTAAGAGAGACATGGGATAAATTTTGATTAAAGGAATTAAGGGGTACAATAAGATCAATGTATAGCACCTACTCAAATCACCAAGAATATATCCAAACCATCAAGATGACACACTTCTCTGAGCAAAATTATGAAACACCATGGAATAACTCAGATTAAAACTTATAGTCAATCAATTAATAGTTAGAACATAGTGTTTAAGAGAACACAATAAAAATAGTACACATTGGACATAATATCATATACACATGGATCATACATATCCAACTAAATGTGGTAGCTAAAGGAAATTCTTCCTACACATAGTGTCCTAGATGGCTAAGGCAAGGTGTCATCAAACCAATGATACATTCATGAATTACATATAGATCCATATACCTTAGATGAAAAATGATCAATGTGACAGGACTCGTAGGGGTTGAGATGACAATCAAATTTTAAAATATCCTCTAAAAGCCCATATAGAAAATGGGGTAACATATCCTATGACATCCAACTTGTGATATATGGTGGGAAATCCTTAAAGTATATCTGAAGAAAGATGTCTCGTTGAGGTCTAGGTCAAGAAGAGGTACAATTCCTCACTAATTTGGTATCTCGCTGAGGTCTAGGTCAAGAAGAGGTACAATGCCTCACTAATTTGGTAGTTGAAGATGTTTAAATCTTGGTTTGTCAATTTGGCCCTAAGTAGGCAGGGCAATATAGAAGGAGGTGACCCCCTTGGAAGAGTTCTAAAGGGGAAGGGCACATAAGGCCTTATATTAAGATATAAATCCAAGTACCTCCCTCATAAAAAATTCTAGACATGTATTTAAAGAATGTAGATAACGACTCGTCCAAATGTTGATAAAGACAATAAATGGGGGCATCTACAAATGGAAACGCTAGTATATGTTATTAAGAAGAGGAAGGTCATTATGATTCGTTTCAACTCGACGCAAATGTAAACCCACTTTGAACGCCCCAAGGGAGATATGAAGGGCAACATTTGATACTATTGAGTGTATGTGGTTAAACAAAAAGGCCCCCTTTCATTTGCATGAAGTGTTCCTGATACAAATCCATGTTACAGTCGAGGCCCTAAAAAGATGAAGTCCAAGTACATTGAATGTATTGTCTATAAATAACCTCTCTAACAACCTGACACAAACATATAATGATGTCATTTACATTTGAGGTGTAAATCACTTGAATTGTGTTACAACTTTAATCGCTCCCCAACAAAACTGTGCCATGCTTCCTTGTGATGATGCTTCAACCCTATTGGAGAAAAACCTCACAATGTAAAAGGAATTTAAACATGATGTAACTTTAATAGTGCCCCACATTCACCCTTTGGCTCACTACCCATGGCTAATTTGAGATTATTTCAAGCACTGATGTGGATAATAGCATTTTATTTTCTCTTATGTATAGTATTCTACATTGACACAATTGAGTTTGTTTAACAA
The DNA here is from genome assembly GCA_034641835.2 of Pinus albicaulis. Lineage (NCBI taxonomy): Eukaryota > Viridiplantae > Streptophyta > Pinopsida > Pinales > Pinaceae > Pinus > Pinus albicaulis. The sequence continues at coordinate 949,630,315 of CM076580.1, read as the reverse complement.
ATAAAATATTTATATTGAGGGTTCACTCCTTGTGCATTAGGGCTAGACAGGCCTTGTCTTTATGAGTGATCTATTCATTTCCAACTCCTTAGTCCTTCAAATTTTGCACGTCGTTAGGCCCAATATACCTACCCTTCTACCAGTCTTGTTTTCCTTCACCAGGGATAATTTTAAGAACCCCCCTAAATTTATATATATAATAAATAGGCGAATCCCCATGATACATAGGAAAAATGGAAGGCGATTTTATTAATAATATAATATGTATATATAATTTTTTGGCGAATCTCTCACGAGATTATATTATCTTGTAAAATCATGGCGAATCACTAGTACAAATAGCGAATCACTACTACAAAATGGTGAATCGTTGTCTAGTGGAGTTCGGGGTGTTGGTTCCAATGAAGATATGGTAGTTGAACCAGGAGTAGAAGGAAGAGAAACATCGAGACCAAGCATGGCACATGGTGACTTGTGAGGGAAGTAGTTCTCATGTAGTTTGGAAAACGCGTTCTTCTAGTTCTGCTAAGCGTAGTGTTGTTGCTCATGCTACTACTAGCACTAACATTGAGGTTGGAGAGGAGTTTGAGGAAGCATGGAAGGTAGCAATGGTGGAGAATTACAAAGAGTACCCCATGATGGGCTCCATTTTTCCCTTTGGTATCTGTGCCTGCAAGATCTTCTGTCCATTGAACCAACAATTAACCGTTCAACCAACAATCAACTGGACTGAGTTGATTAGGTACGAGTCAAATTAGACTAATCTTCAAAACTATGCTTTGCACTATCCCATATTTATCACACTAATGCTACACAACATTGTGCATTTGCACCCAACTCTCAATAATTATTTTCCAAGAAAAATCTATAATAAGAAAATTATTTTACTATATTGTTAAGAGGATATTTTCTAAGTTGTTGATATGTTATTTCTATTGTTTTGTGAGCTGGTTTCATAACATATTCCCATGAACCTATGCCCAGGGTTTCATGGTCAGAAATATGTAAGTTTATACTCATGTGAACCGAATTTTTGCCAAGAATTTGATAGCGTAGACAGTTAGTTGATTTGAGCAATGAATATTCCATAGGCAAAACGTTGTGCAATGGAACCTTGAGGCAAAAATCCGCAAATAATTCTCTAGATTCCCTAGAGGCCCATATTTGACAATTTCAAAACATAGTCAACTTTATATTCAAATTTCATGATTTTTCGCAAGGAACGCGTAGCCAGTTTTGTCATTTGACCAACCAATTTTCAAGCTATCGCCATATTTGGAGGCATATTGATGCTTTTGGCCACTTTGATTATTTTTGTTTTGACAAAAGGATGGATGTATGTTCCAAGTGTTCATGATATTTGTATGTTGCAATAGGACAATGAGATTTGAACCTTTGTAGGAAATTCTTGTATGTTGCAATAGGACATTGAGATTTGAACCTTTGCAGGAAATTCATCATTTTAGTCGTTGCACAAAAGTTGAGATGATGTAGTGATGAAAGTGGGCCATGTTCACACTTTGACAAAAAGTGATTGTGTTTACAGCCATTAGTATCAAAATTTCGAGACGATTGTGATGATGATGATGAATATGACTTGAATCTGAATTTCGAGACGATCGTGATGATGATGTGTATGACTTGAATCTCATCAGCAGATTCAAGAACACCATTTATGCCACTTATGTGTGAAAATCCATTTATGCCACTTTTGTGAGAGATCATTCATTTTTAAAGTTGAAAGAGAACATTTTGTGAATGAGAGTTTTTTATTGGAGAACGTCTCTTGAGCAAAAGAGAGCAAGAGGCATGTCACTCTAGATAAGGGTTTAGAGAGAGACAACATATCACTCTTTAGAGAGACATGTCATTCAAACTATTGATATTACTTTCAACCAGTTGATTGGTATCATGCCATATGCACTCGGAAGTCACACGAGACTAGTTAAACTCAATCTCTCTCATAATACATTTCAAGGTCCAATTTCATAGTCGTTGGGTGAATTCAGTCTTGCACAAAAGTCAAGATGATGCAGTGATGAAAATGGGCCATGTTGACACTTTGATAGAAAGTGGTTGTGTTTACAGCCATTAGTATCATAATTTCATAGAAATTGGTTGTGTTTACAGCCATTAGTATCAGAATTTCATAGAAAGTGGTTGTGTTTACAGCCATTAGCATTAGAATTTTGAGACAATGGTTGTGTTCACAGCCATTAGTATTAGAATTTCATAGAAAGTGGTTGTGTTTACAGCCATTAAAATCAGGATTTCGAGACGATCTCACTGATGATGAGTATGACTTGAATCTGATCAGCGTATTCAAGAAGACCAATTATGCCACATATGTGTGAAAATCCATTTATGCCATTTTTGTGAGAGATCATTCATTTTTCATGTTGAAAGATCACATTTTGTGAATGAGAGTTTTTTAATGGAGAACGTCTCTTGAGAAAGAGACATGTCACTCTAGATAAGAGACATGTCATTCAAACTATTGATAGTACTTACTTTCAACCAGTTGATTGGTATCATGCCATATGCACTCGGAAGCCACACAGGACTAGTTAAACTCAATCTCTCTCATAATACATTTCAAGGTCCAATTTTCATATTCGTTGGCTGAATTCAAAAAATTGTAGGATAGATCTCAAAAAATTAGACATGCTTCACCCTCTAAGCCTTTCTTTCAACAATTTAAGGATCCCCAGAGAAGGGATTTTTATGATTTTAAATGCTTCACTCTCTGAGCCTTTCTTTCAAGAATTTTAGGGGAAAATGCCCAATCTAAGGATTTTTGTGAATGTTACTTTCAATTCATTTATGGGGAATCCTGGCCTTTGTGGACAACAAATATGCTTTGCCTCTGTGTCCCCCTACTACTACTTTGAAAGAAAGAAATCAATCAGTTCTAAAATGTGATTATACCAATTGAAGGTGGCAACACCTTTTTATATGTTGTTTACTCTCTGGATTCTTCTGGAGTCTGGTTACCTGACTAAATTTTAAGTTTCCCAAGAGCTTTCTCACTACAATATGGACCACCAGTGATTTTATATGAAGATCTTGTAAAAGCAACTCAAGGATTCAACGAGGCAAATTTGATAAAGAGTTGGGAGTTTTGGATCAGTCTATAAAGGAATTTACACAATGGCACAAATGTCGTGGTCAAGGTTCTCAAGTTGCAAAATGAAGAAACTTACAAGAGTTTCAAAATAGAATGCAATGTGGTTAGGAGAATTAGACACCAAAATCTTATTAGAGTTACAAGTTGCTCAACCCCTCACTTCAAAGCTTTGGTCCTCCAACTAATGTCAAATGGATGCTTGGAAAATCAATTGTATCCCGCTGGAGAGTAGAGTGCTAAGATAGATGAGTATGCATTGAACTTAAGCCAGAGTACAGATATGCATAGACAACACATATCAAAAAATATCTTCATCACTATTGTTTTGTTCAAGTGGTGCATTATGATATAAAGCACAACAATATCGAAAAAGTTTTGTTCAAGTGGTGCATTCTGATATAAAGCCCAACAATATCATTTTCGATAGCAACATGAAAACACATTTATCTGATTTTGGCATTGCACAATTAACTTGTCTGTCAAGACTCGATGGACTCAATCACTTCCACACTTTGTCTAAAAGGATCCATTGGCTATGTTGCCCCAGGTTTGGAACTTCACAAAATTGAACAAAACAGATTATATAAGTATTGCTAAATTGCCTCAATCAAAATTTGATGACTAGTTGGCCTGAATACAGAATATGGATATGGCAAAACTGTGTCAACAAAGGGTGATGTTTGTAGAGGGGACGGAACCTACCTAAGAGGGTGACCATGGCTTTTTCCCGATAAAAATGGGGGAAGTGACGGATAGCAACCTGTTGAGGGATGAAAATATTGACGCACTAGAGCAATATGAGATACTCAAAACTGTGTGAATAAACTCGTGGCATTGGGATTGAGATGCACAAGAGAATCACCTGAAGAACGACAAACTATGGTAGAGGTTGCATTTGTATTAGAAATGATAAAAAAACTCTTTGTTGGAGTCACTGGGGTCTACAAATCGCCATCAGATTTATCATTTTACTGGACGTAATACCTTAAAAAATGATGTGACAGATTTTATGTTAACGATAGTCAACAAGGTAAAGACATACAGATCCTTTTAACTATTTCATGTTGTACCAAGTTTATAGCAAGAGACATCACAACATATGCATAATGAATATAGTTAGTTGAGCTCTTCCTTACATCCATTCCAAACAATACCACCGTTAAGCTTTTCCTATCAACATAGGAATTCATGTTGTAGCTACATATTTATATTTTGGGACATGCCAAAGAGATGTTTCCTATATTTCGGTTTAAACTTGGAAGTAACAAACTATGTTAAACTAAATAATAATTTATTGAATCAAGTTTTATTGTCTAAACTATTTAAACTATGGTAAAGTGCAACCCTTTTGGCCTACTAAACTAAAAACTGGGTCCTAAATTTGCACCAACATTCTCAGACCTACTAGTGAAATGAGTGAAGTACAAATGTTTGTGTTGTAAGGTATGCTCAATGACCGGATGTAGTATAAAGGAACAACCATACATTAGTAACATTACAGATTAATTGCACCAATCAATAGATTTCACAATGTAGAAAACACCAGAGCACCCAAATTTACCAAAAAATAAGAAAAACTCGATGAGTATATTTATAGAGAGCAAGGTTTCCTTTGAAAGAATGGCAGATTCATAGGCCTGGATCCCTAAATCCCCTACAATGTATCGACACACAAACAACTAAACAACAAATTTAGTTGTTTCTCAGCGCAGACAAAGCTTTATCTGTAACTGACTAATACCAGACTAGCACAAACTTAAGCTCACCACCATTGAGGGGGGGTTATCATGCGCTCAGAATTAGGCATTAATGGTACAACTATCTCTAAGTCATGGAGGCCTGTAAAACGTAATGAATTATCGTGCTTTGAATCGAGGGGCGTCAATGGCACAATGAGACCTGATATGCCACCTGATGGAGGCACTTGCATGCTCAGAACAAGCGGCATGATGGAGGGCATTAATGGCAATGAGAACTGGTATCCCAGCTAATGGAGGAACTTGCCTGTCTCTGGATTTAATGGCACTGCTAACTGAACATGCAGCATGGAGGGCATTAAAGGCAATGAGAGTTGGTATCCCGCTTGATGGAGACACCCACCCAGTCTCTAAATTTAATGAACATGTGCCGTGGTGTAGGCACCCTACAGTCTGTAGGTTTTTGCGAGGGATCAGTACAACATCACACAATATTTCTATCATCTAACACCAATCAATGGTGCAAAACAGCACACAGTGGAATAGGAGGGGATATCTCACAAAGAATGCCTTACTGAGTAAAGATTTCAATAAATTAAAAGCAAAGAAAAAAAAAATAAAAAAATAAAAATACAAATCTCCAATACAGCTAATAGACAAGGAGTGACACAACTAAAGCTGGCAGGAGATCAATATTAACCAAGCCACCAAAACTGGTGGTTTTCAAAGCATTTCCTACTTAATACCTCCATATAGTTTAATCATTTTTATGATGTCTGACAACCCATAAAATATGTTTTTAATGATGTCTGACAACAACAGCAAGACTAGTGCCCATCTTAAGAGCATGTCTTCATTTGAATGCTCCTCTCAATAATTCTATAATAACCATCTTATAAAGATATCCTCATATGATTGAACTTCACTTCAAGTAATTTATTATCTATGTTCACTTTTCTTAATTGTTGAAGAACGTGGGATATTTCAAACATGGAATTTACTTTCAAACTATGTTCAGCACAAAACTGGCCTACAAGTTCACATGCTTCATAGAACACAAGTCTTTTGACAACAAAATTGCTCAAGCTAAACACAAATGCAGATCATATCCCTACTAGGTAAAAAACTATAGGCATTAAGGAAACCCATCTCGGTACAGCCAACTGAGGTTATATGCAGATATAAAAAGATTTCAAAGCAAGGAAACCCATCTTGGTACAGCCAACTGAGATTATATGCAGATATAAAAAGATTTCAAAGCATAACCAAATAAGTTATAGGCAAAGAGTACGACAACTGAGCTAGCTAATAAAAACACAAAAAACACTAGAGCATTAAAAGTATTTCCACCTTAACACCTCCAAGTAGTTGAATCAAGTTTTTGCACAAACATATAACTCTCAGACCAACTTTCAGTTTAGATTAAAATTTGCTCATGTAAATGTCAAAAAAAATACAAAGCAAAGCAGTCCAAAACTTTTATAATATAACCCAGTCACTGCCCCCCTCCCAATGTCCATCAAGGCTCATTTCAGGAAGAGAGATGGGAAGGCATCACTTGATCTAAGATTGCATTTTGCATTCCTGAGACAAGGAGCTCGTTTCTTTAATTGATCACAGAAACTCCTTCACGCAGCTGCATCTGCTGCTTTCTGTTTCTTGGGCATTCTGTAGCCACCTACAACACAAGCATGATCTCTTTCAAAAGGTTCTAATGTCACCTGCTCAAATGGATTAAATTGCTCCTTTTGCAACTTCTTAACTTCCTGAGCAAACACTGCCTCCGCTGGCACAGTAGAGTCAATGCAATTTGCCTGCATTAAAGAGTGAAAATCAAAAAATGAGGAACAAAAACATGATTTCCAGATTTGCTTCAGAAGTATGAGAAAGGTCTAACATATGTACCTTGATAGATAATACAAAATGGCCACCATTTTTCAAAAAATAATGGCCATTTAATGCCACAATGTGTGCCTGTATCCCACCAAACAAGAGTAGAGTAAAAAAAAACATCAAACAAGCAAAATATAAGGGTCTAGCATCTGTTGCTAAGCATTCAGTAACAGAACCCATCAATACATCCTTTAAAGCCTAAAGAGATCAAATTAGTCTAAAAAAATTGCAATTTGATGAAAAATAGGGCACCTTCATATGAAAGGTCGTACATGCAACTATTAATAGCATAAACATGCATCTCAGGTACAACCTACTCTAGAGATAACCATTTGATTAAAACATAACCACGAAGATCGTAAAGGAGGAGAATTAAAGTACAACACTGCACCATGCAAAATTAATTTAGTCCTCATCAGTAAAGTCAACCCAGCAAAACTAAAAAAAGTACAGAATAAAATTGAATTATACAAGAGAAAGGCATACTTAAAACATCATGCCACACAAAAGTAAGGCTGAACAGCCATCTTAACAGTTTCCCAACATACATTACATTGTACAATGTAAGCAGTAGACAGAATAGATTCAACCTACAAATAATCAGCTAAAACCTCATGCGTCTAAACCTCGAATGGCATCATCCATAATGTCCTGAAGGGGAATCCGAGTATATCTCATCCTTCACATGAATGCTATTGCTATTAAAAACCAACCAAATAACCAGGGATAATTTTAGGGGCGAATTTTAAGGGGTTTTCAATTTTAATAGGGCGAATTTTTTACATAAAACCCATTTTATATAGTTTAATAAAGTTAGCCCAATAAATATTGTAAAAATAATTAATTATTAAGTAGTAGCCCACCAAAAAAAAGGGCGCATAACATGGAAAAATGAAATTCGCCCTGATTTTTTTCTTGTGGAGCAAATTTCCATGGCATTCGCCTGGATATGCTCCAGGTGCAATGTTGCCACCTTGATGGCCTCTGTCTCTACCATCTGGTTAAGCTGGAAATATATATCCAACTTCTCCACCCAAGCCTTCACCAAACACTTGGTGCACCCATCAAATGTCGGTAGATAAAATTTTCCTACCATGTGTTGTACATCCCCATCCTGAGAATGCATGTTTCCCCTGTGATGGTTGCGAGGTCTGTTGTCCCTCTTGAGTTGTACGAAATCATGGAATGTGAGGGCATCTCTGAACTCCTGTCCATAGGACTGATACTCGGCAAAGTAATATCTCATGTGAGCCGGTTCCTGCACCTGTTGTGCTCCTGCCCCAGTGTCTGCGGCAAGAAACGTGGGCATCGTGGAATGTGGAGGTGTATGTGATGCCATCTGCTGCACTGTGAGGTGCTCCTGCAAATGATATGATGTGCCCGATTCCTCTCCCATATGGAAACCCCTTGGGGTTTCACGCTGTCTAGATTATGCAATGAACCGTTGCCCCATCTCTTCTATCTGCCTCAACAAATCTTGCACTGATTTGAGGAGAAGTTCACCGACCTCCTTCCCGACATCTCTTTCCTCCGCCATTAGTTCCTCCTTTTCTGCGTCCACTACCAGAATGCAGTCCCCGAAATTTATCTCTAACCTCTGCTCTTGGTCTTTATACTTCCTCCCTCCGTAACAGATGTATGGTTTTCCTGCTGGTGTCATAGACAATCTGCTCCACAGGCTGAGCCAAGTCTATGAGCTCTGATACCACTATAATATTCCGAATAGAAATAGACAGCAATATAAAGCACATAAACAAAGAACTACAACAACTAGAGAGACATCACATGAACAAGAGACAATATGGAGAACGCTGAGCCATTTTATTAAATACTGAAAGATGAAATAAATACAAAGGTGATCAGAATGATGGCACCTTGGCTTGCACTGGCAAGCGTAGAAATACTCTCAGAATATATCACTGAATGGATGCTCCCTCAATGATTGCATAATCTCCAAAGTTTTTGATGTTGCTGCTATGTTGTTGCTACTGCTGGAATTAACTGACTATTTGGGGCTGCTCCCCACCTCATAAAATTATGAAACTTTGGGAATGGCCTCTCCCCCCAATACCCAGAAAAGCCCAGAGAGCTTTTCGGAAATGGCTGACCTCCGAAAATGACCACCCTTGAGGCTCCACGTTGTCCCAATGATAAACGCTGGCCCTGAATAATCTGCTGCAAACAATGGCCTCCAACTCTACCAAAATGATGGAATAGGGAAGGGCTGACCCCTTTCCAACTCTCCCGGGCTGAATCCCCTGATAGACCCTCAATCCAGAATCACTTCCTCCAAAGACTGCATCCTCCCTCTCACTGATTGCGCTATCTCTGCAAGTGAATGCTCCCATTTGTGGTTGCTGCAACTCTCTCCATCAAAATAAGGATGGAACTCCTCACTCGAGCAGGCACTCGAAGTCCCCCCGGGCTGAGGTTGGGATCTCCACACGAAGACACCCGATGTGCTGAACAACACATGCAGACTTTGCAAAACAGCAAAAGCGTGCTCAATGTCAAGAGACAAATAACATAGATGCATAATCGAATGATCCAAATGAGGAGCCTCTCTCCCTTTTTATGCTTGGAGAGCCTTGCTCTCACCTAGGGCCCACCATCAACTGCGCTGTCTCCTTGGGCCATGCTGTCCCTCTAGCTCTGTGCTGACTTGGGCCCACACTGCCCATGCTAACATCTCCTCCACACTGCCACTTCATCCTCTAGGCCCCACGCTGCCAAGTAATCATGTCTCCAAGTGACTTTAGGAAATGTTTTTATCCTAAGTGTGATTTAAGTGTCCCTCTTCACCCACTTTATTTCCAACTTAATTTTATTAAAGTGAAATAGTCAAAAATTAATATTTCCAATTATCTATTGCTAATTGGGAATATTACAGTGGCCTTTACTCAAGTTACCTGCAACCTCAAGTACAGGAATTTGAATGTTGTTCTTGAACGTATTTTTGCCCTTAATGACCCTTTAGAACCCCAAATTGGATATCAAAAGTCATCATCAAACTATAGAAGTATAACAAGGTTCCTTTGTGTAAGACGTTTTTAGCAAATGTCTCCTAGGCAAAGCTTAAAGGACCTCGGTCTCACTAAATACCTGCATAGCCCGCATGTGCAAATGAAGGATCTCGAGCTCAACTGCCAAGTGTTTTGCAGACAGTAGAGGAAAGAAAAGGCCAATGTAGGGGTTGACATAGTCCAAAGTCAAAAACAGCATGTTGAAAGATTGGAACAAACAGTGATCAGGTTCTGACCGGAATACTTGTGACAGGTCTAGGCTAATCATAGAAGAGGAGTGACCCACATACAGAAATTCTGTGGAACTAGTAGCTACCAGCCTTGATCTTAGCCATGCATTTCCACATAAAGCCAACATTTCCTGAATATATTTTTGCCCTCCTGACTGCGAGGCCAAAAGGCATGAAATGTCGCACTTCTCTGTTTATGGTTTGTTGTTAGAGTCTCCTAAGGTTTACCTTGGAACATTAAAAAATTCTAAAGGAAGTGGGAGGTTTTGGGGTAGAAAAGTCGACAAAGCAACTCTAAAACTCTGTTTTGTAAATACTATTAGCCTACAGGCATATATGGAACCTTGTAATTATCTTGCCTGTAATATAATCTTATTTTTGTTTAAAATGGGAAAAAATTCAAAGATAAAACCACTCAAGAAGCAACTCTCCTCTGTTCATTCTTCCATTGGATGCTCATATGATTTTTGTACTATGACATATGTATCTTTCTTTACTTGGCCAAGCCTGTTCTTAGTCCTTTTCTTTAACTGCTTGCATTAACTTCAAGCTGACGTCGTGCGCTCAATCAAAATTCAAATAGAATTTGCATACTGGTAGAAAAACAATTTTAAGGCAACTTTAGACAGACTGATATACGTGATTAAATAAATTAAGACGGGTTTTACAAAATAAATTAAAAGACATTTCTTAAAAGATGATTTTGAACATGCACATTTCAGAATAAATTAACTTGACATAGCTAGAAGAGAGTAAATTAAAATAAGGCTAACGAAACTTCTTAAAGTAACTCACATAGTACTGCAAGAAAGCTTTATAATGTGAACCAATTGATCAAACATTAGTTGACCTTAAACTTCTAAAGTAAACAGGAACTGATGCAGTGCTAAATGGCCAAACTTCTTACTTAACTCAACACAAACAAAACCTAAGCATTATAAAATTGGTCAGTTATTTCCATTAACCTTCACAGAAACCCTCGGACACAACAAGAACTCCATTCAGAGCCCGATATATGAACTTAATTGGAGTAAAATATATTGTAACACATTAATTTCTTAGAGCTCCCGTGGATGTATGTATGTCAAGTAGTGGTTTACTGGTTGAAATAGGGCTTTCCCCCAAATACGACCCTTATTCAAACCGTTCTATAGTAAACAGGAACTGATGCAGTGCTAAATAGCCAAACTTCTTACTTAACACAAACATGGCCTGAGCTTTCTAAACTTGGTCAGTTCTTGCCGTTAAGCTTAACAAAGACCTTGGATGCAAAAAGAAGCATGTATGTCTGTCGGGTGGTGGTTTACTGGTTGAAATAGGGCATCGCCACAATAACGACCTTGTTCAAACCTCAGTGGGCACAAACTCCTGATCTGATCATATGTAGGAGTTCGCTGAGTTCGGTGGTCCCCATGTTAAAATAGCTTTACCATGATAATGCAGAACTAGGGCTGATAGCTCCCCGCATATCAAAAAGAAAAAATACGTCTACCTCACTAAAGAAATAAGACTGAGAATGAATGTGTTTTCTGAATCACTGAAAATAAAATGAATTTACTAAAGTTGAGTGAATTTACAAAATTTGAATGTTATCCTTCACAGCACTCTACACAAATGAACTAAAAATGAAAATTATTGTATTTTTTATAATTGGTAGTGCTCGATGGTGCTTGGAATAATAAGTCACTGGGCATAAATGCGTTGATCCAATAGCTTTAATTTTCTATTCAAAAAGCCAAAGCAACTGGATAGAAAACTTTGGTGGTGAAAATTTGTCTGATTTTGACGGAAAAAATATTTCAAATCCATGATAAATGGAAATATGGGTGTACCTGGTCATGCCGCTTTAATCTGAAATGAAAGAAGATCGGTGGCAAGAATGCCATTATCGCTAAAAACGCAAATAATCACACAAATGTCCTGGATGAGAACCTGCGCCTCCTTCTCTGGAACCACTATGAAGAGAAGGAAGAGGGTTTAGCCATTAAACCCTTTTCCTCCATCCAATTCCGTCACAAACTTTGGTTTTTAATGCAGCAGTACAAACCCCACATTCGCCAAAATATTCGATTCAATTGTTCTCTGAAAAAAATCGCGGTCTCATTTCTCTTAAGTGCAGGTTGTGGGAGATTGTTCTAAATTCAAGGATAAAAAGTCACTATTCCATTCATTTCTGATAGATCAGCGTATCAGACAGATTGTAATCTACCTCCTTCCCTGAACTTGGTTATTCAATAAAAATAGCGATGGCCACAGTAGCATTTGAACCAGAAGCATATCCAGGCGAATGCCATGGAAATTTGCTCCACAAGAAAAAAATCGGGGCGAATTTCATTTTTCCATGTTATGCGCCCTTTTTTTGGTGGGCTACTACTTAATAATTAATTATTTTTAAAATATTTATTGGGCTAGCTTTATTAAACTTTAGAAAATGGGTTTTATGTAAAAAATTCGCCCTACTAAAATTGAAAATCCCTTAAAATTCGCCTTTGGGCTAGAATTCACCCCTAAAATTATCCCTGTCCTTCACAAGCACAAGACTTGGGGCTCTTCTTTGATAGTCATCTAACAACCCTCCAACTGTACTTGGACTACCATTAATTTTCCCAACCATGGTCAATTATTTTATTGATCTAGTGCCCACAACACTGCCCTCATCTAGGGATCTTCAAAATTTCCACCTAATAGTGATTTGAGTCCTTTCAAAATCACTATTTTTGTGTACCAATTTCTTTGTTGTCCAATCTATGAAAAAATCTGAACTACTCCTCTTATCATCCTTCTAACACTTTGTATATGCTTGAACTAGGGTCACAAAACATCCACTAAAAGTCAATTGACTAATTGTTTATAGGTTGCTTCAGATATCTGTCCAAAACTCTCTGGACAATCCACCAAAATCAACTCCTCTTCATGTCCATCCATTCCTCATAATATGCCACAATTATTCTACCCAATATTCTACTCAGGTTCCACCTTCGTTTGTATTTTCTATCTTCGCACATACTTCTGCAAACCATCTTCCAAATTTGTGGTATATATTGCAGAGATAAACCTCTCTCCAAGGGTCCCGACCCCTCTTCTTCTACACATATTTGTCACAGTCTTAAGTGCATACCTTATGGATTGAACATGTTAGGAAACCTCCTTAACTACGACATTATACTTATATTCGAATTGTCTTAGAACAAACCCTATCCACCCATAGAAAAAATAACAACTCTTACCTCCATAAGAGACACAACCTAGCTCATATGGACCCATAGATTCTGGGAACTTCTTTAAATAAATTAGGGTTTAAGGGGTTAGGGTTAAGGGTTTAAAGGTTTAGGGTTTAAGGGGTTAGGGGTTAAGTGTTTATAGGTTTATGGTTTAGGGGGTTAAATGGGTTAGGGGTTTACTAGGGGTTTAGGGGGTTAAATAGGTTAGGGGTTAGGGGTTAAGGGTTTAGAGGTTTATGGTTTAGGGGTTAAATGGGTCAGGGGTTTAGAGGTTTAGGGGGTTAAATGGGTTAGGGGTTGGGAATTAGTGTTTAAGGGGTTAGGGGTTAAGATGATAGTTTCATTGGTCTCTGTTTGTGCACAATAGTTTCTTATTCTTTGCGTCTCAATGTAACAATTTTGTAAGTACTGTTGCTTGTTGCCAGGTCTTCTTTATTTATTAATTTATAGTATTTGTTAGCAATTGATTTACATTTATTGACGAAAATGACTATTGCAATCAAACCAAATGTATGTTCAATCTCCAGTTTCAAACTCAGCCACAGTGTTGTCACACAATTTAAGTCTGGAGAATGGCCATCTGATGAAGTCTTAATAACTAGACTGCACCTCATGAATACTCTAGAAAATCTTAAGTTCGAGTGTCCCACATTCATGAGAAATTTGGCTCTTATACTCTTGCTCCACCTGACTGTGTCCTAGAAATACCCTTGTTTATGGAAAAAACATCCTAATGTTGTCGACCTTGTCCCTTAACAAACCAAGGAAACATATGTGACTGAGAGGAATGGAAAGCACTACAAAGTTGAATAGAGTACAAAATGCTAAGATGGTTTAAAGGATAAGCTTGAAGAATGTAGCAGTGTTGAAACAACTAAAAGTTGTCCCAAACAAATAGTTGATAATGCGAAACCTTCTTATGTACCAGTCAAGCAAGACTACATTCATGTGAGAGCAAGAAGAGGCTAAGCGATTGATAGGCATAGCCTGGAAGATAGGGTATGGTTCCCTCTTTTTGATGAAATATTTGATCTACATTTTGTTTATTGAAGATTAATGATTTTAACCTTGCCAACAAGGCGTAATTAACCTAATCGTAGGTCCTAATATGTCATGATATATATTAACTATAGATATATATGAGAAGGAATAATAAAGACATAGATTGATATAGGTGGCGAGACAAGGGAAGTCACAAGGGAGAGATGGAGATAAACTGAAGGAGAGGGGAGAGAAGGAATGGAGAGAGAGAGAGGGAGAGGAGTGAGAGAGGTAGAGAAGGGTAAGAGAGGGAGATAGTGACACAAAGATGGAAGAGGATGATGTTGATAGGGCTTTCCTAGGTGACTCTAGGAGAAACCCGAAGGTGGTCAGACAAAGCTCTTCTAAGTTACAAATCTGAAGAGAAAAAACTGGTGATGTATATGTGGTTGCTCAACCTGGGTTGTATGGAAAATCTTGGCTGAGAGTGTTTACCTTTCTGTGTCTTCACGAAAGTAGGTTGTCTCGTCACAGAATAAGATCATGACAACATGTAGGTGATGGTTCTGTAGTAATTTCTCAGCCTTATCTTCAGAATGGCTAACAGAGAGGATCCGGTTTGAATACAGGATATAATTTGATGAATTTGGAGATTTAGAGTTGGAAGAAAAAATTGTGGTGATGTTTGGATGGGTGCTAATTTGTAGGTTTTTCCATTTTTATAATTTTCTTTGTTGTGCTTTCTACCATGCTGCCTAGTTGCTTTCATGTTTCCCTAGCATTTTAACTTTTTCGATTTCTATCTCTCTATAGTTTCTTGCCCCATTTGAAATGTCATCCTTATTTGGTAGATGTTTTCTTCAATATAGTGTGAATATTTTTCCATCACACAACTTCTGTGGAGTTTGTCTACGCAAATAGCTTGTAAGGCCCATTCATCAAGGTATTTGATGAAATGAAATGATTATCGATGATCACTAACTAATGGTACCTGCAGAGATTTACTCTAACAATTCTACAGTTTTCTTGTGCTAACAATTATACAACATTTTAACCTCATGAATTAGTCTCCTCTGTTCTCTTCGTTGATTCTATAAGCACTTATTGCTGTTGTCAAACCTTTTACTCTCTAGTCCCATTGAGCTATTTCATTTATTTGTGGACATTGATCTATTTTCATTTCAATTCTTCAATTTTTCTGACTGTTATGCGTTGCCTTTGGCCAGTTCCTTCTTTCTTACCTATGCTTTTTCGGCTTAAGCATTCCAGCCAAACATAGCAACAGGGGTAGCAGGAGCCACACAGTCCAGCCAGAGCCCAGCAGGGGCAGCGCAGAGGCAGCAGGAGCCACGCAGGCCCAGTCAGGGCAGCGCAAGGGAAGTGTAAGCCCTTCAAGTGTGACGCAGACCCTTACTGAGCAGCGCAGAGGCCGACGCAGGCCAGTTAGGCTGACGTAGAGGGATTCAGAGTAGCGGATTACTGCCGTTTTTATTTCTATGTTGGGTGAACCAGTTTTTGTGCCCAGGATTGTTGTACTTAGATTCTGCATAATAATGAAAACCCTCCAGAGCTAGCTACACTGGTTTTCCCACATTGGGTTTTTTCCGGGGATATTTGTCCATAAAATCCGTGTGTCACTTTGTCTATGAGCATGTTATTCAGTATTTGATTTGTATGTGTAGGTTGCTAGTTGTATTTACTATTTACTTCACTAATTGGCTCTGGGAGCACGCTCCGAAAGCGGGTTCGAGGGAGCGCGCTCAAGGAGCGGGTTCGATAGGGGGGAGGCGCTCCCCTACAACCTTGTTTTCAAGAGCACACTCAAAATTTGCATATTCATGTTGTCTAGAGAATGTTGAACACTCCCCAAAGAGTAGGGCTAGTCCCAAGACAATTGGAAAAGCTATTTTTACTTTTTTTAAAACAAGTTGGTGTCTACAAGAAGGCCCCAATAGGCCTCATGCGCTCAATGAAGGGGGTTTAGAGCTTTATAAATGCCTAATTCCTCTTCGTTTCTCCTTGCATTTTTCTTTCCAAAAAATAAAGGTTTTGATTGTTAAAGGTCAACAATTTTGGTAGAATATCTACCATTCAAACCCAAGAACTAAGCCAACGGAAGTCCCTCATGGGAAAATTTCTTGCTGTAATTCCTATAATTAAACAATTAAAAAAATGCAGTTAGCTACCTCTTGAGTGGGTTTAGTAGCCTCTAGAAGCTTCTCCTTTAGCATAGAGGCTTAATCCTGCTTGTCCGAGTCCATGTCATTTCTTCAGGATCCAATTTCTTTGCTTTGGGACCCTTGGGAGCATGGGTCCAAGCAAATTCGAGGCCATTTTTCATTATGATTCAGTATCTGTGGTTCGATGCTACCACAGCAAAAGCTTGTAGTACACCATGGAGTCTCATAAATCTTAGCAAAGGTCTTAGTACTGTGTTAATAAGAATAATACTCTATGCTACGGTGTTGATCAGTGCCAGGTGCTATATCATAATGTATAACCTCGGCACTTCTAAGTACTGTGCTCACTGATGTTATGATGCTAAGATGCTCGAAGCTACTTGGTGTTGAAAAGTGTAACTAGGATCGGTCTTCATATTGAATATGTAATTATGTATTTATGTAAAGGAGAAGACAAAGATAATAAAATGTATTTTTGTTGTACTTGCTTCATGGGTTTCATGAGAAATATTTCATTATAGGTCAATAGACTTCTTCTTGATGTCTATTAGGATTCATCTTCTAGTTATAAATGTAATTAAGGGTCATAAATATGAAGAGTCTAGTCATCAAAATGCTCCAAGACCTTGTCATGTTCACCCTCATTATACGCTAGAATAATTGCACTATATGTCGGCCTATATACATAGTGATCTAGTCGGCCTCCAATCAGCTTGAAGGTTCGGCCTAAAAACAGTGACATGATGCCTATATATACAGTCAACTCTGTGGTCATTTGAACCAAGGAATTGCAGATCTCCGGATAGGAAACAGTTCAGATTTCAGGAAGCATAAAAGTGCGGATTTCAGGAAGGATAAATGTGTGGGCTAAAGGAAAAAATTGTGGACATTCCTGTGATAGTTACCTCATAATAAAGTCTGGGTTAAAATACAAATTGAAGCAGTAAGTGTGGATCTGTTCTGTGTAGCATTCTGGAGCAGTGAACGTGGATTAGTATGAAGAAGCTACGGTCAAGTGAAGTGCGGTCAAACTTGTAATGAATTCAATAATAGTAGAAGGTCAATGTTCTATGTATTGTAATGACTGTAAGCATTCAAATGTTATGTTATGCGAAGGGTTAAGCTCAACGATCTGCTGTGATGATAAGTCTAAGGGCTAGTATAAGTATGGGAAAAGGAGGAAGGTAAATCTATGAATAGATTTACCTTCCTACTCTCAGAAAGGTTACACATCTCCAAATGCATGACAAGTGAACAATGAGACTTCAAATGATATGGTCTCCTATATTTGAATAAGCAATAAGAAGTGTCTGAAGACGAACTTAGAAACCGAGTTCTCTAAGGTTGATGCAAATCAGTGTAGGCTGTTGAAGAAAAGAAGGATCAGTATTGAAGGAAGACTTGGAAGCAGTGGCATTGTCTTGGAAGCATTAATAGGTCAAGGGTCTATGTCTTGGTCATGGTACTTGTCATCTTGAAAATCTATAAGAAGAATTTCTCGTGGGTTTTCCTCTCCAAGAGGGAGAGGTTTTTCCCTGGCTCGAAGAGCCTATCTTTGTGTCTTTTTTATTTTGGTAATTGACTTGATGAAAGACTAAATAAGCTAAATAAGAGAAGAAATAAGTAACTCAAATAAGCTCACAAGTAATTATCAAGAAGAGAAATTGAATTAATCACCAGCCCCCTAAATTCTCAACACTTGGTGCTACTCGGTGTTGTAGTGATAACATGAAGTTCAGTGATGAATCACTATGTTTGGATGTTGCTATAGGGATTATGAGTTGAAGATAAAAGGATCAAGGAAGACGACTATGTCTTGGTCTTGGAGTGGCGAAATAGGTCAAGGGCCTTGGTCTTGGTATTTGTCAATTGGAATCTCTATGAGAAGAATTTGTGCGGCTTTTCCTCTCAAAGAGTGAGAGGTTTTGGCCCTGGCTCATAGCCTACATGTTGTGTCTCTTTTCTATTTATGTTTATGCATTGGTTACTGTTTGATGAAGAAAGAACACTAATAATCTAACAAGAAAAAGATCTTAATCTAAAGAAGTTAAAAGGCATTCACAAACAATCACTAACGAAGAGAAATCTCTTAACACTAAATCCCCTAGATTTCTCAACATTGTAATGGTCAAGGGCCTTCTTTTAAAAGGCTTGGTGCAAGCTCACCCTTTCTCCAGTCATAATGAGTGAAAAATAGTTTTGGAGAGTTGTATGAAGCCGAATACACCTTCCCCCCCAGTTGTAATCAGGGATTCATTTCTTTTGTTTTTCCGAGTTCTTGTGAGACCCCTCTCAGGGGGATACTATGTTTGCAAGTGCGAGCTACGATTCTGGTCTCCTCCCTTGCAGCCAAGATTCAAGAACGAATCGGGATCTCCTCTGCCTTATGCATCTCCTTTATGAGGGCCAACAAATTTAGGATGCAAATAGACTAAGTGAGCACGACATAGTAAACAACACGGTATTAAATCTAGTTTCTAAATTGTGAGGCAAAGCTCAAGGAAGGGGTGGCCCCTCTTCCTCTCAGCCCAAATCTTTTAAAAGAAGCCTTAAAGCTGGGGATTTTGAACCAGCCTCCTAAGGAGCTCTTAGTGCCAGCCTTTCTTGTGGATCAAATCGAGAAAATCCCATCCATTGGTGTGCCAAAAAATTAATCTGACTGTCTCAGTGTTGACTACATGGAGCATGCTCTAATTTGTCGATTTAATGGATTTTTGCCTTCAGCATATGTACTTCGAGATTGGGTGGCTAAGACCTGGTCTAAGCACAGTTATCTGTTATTCTCCTTAGGGGGATACTTTATAGTATATTTCAAGAACCAGAGGGATCGACAGGGGGTCCTTGAGCTTGGAGCATGGTTTTGGGTTGATTAGGGCTCTCCATTCAACCATGGTTTGTAGATTTCAACCCCTAATAATCCAAGATTTGGCCATTCTTATTTGGGTTCAACTCCCTAATCTACCTATTAACTTAATGCACCTTGATATTTTAGCCGATATTGGTAATGCCCTAGGCCAATTCATTAATATCAACACGCACAAGCTAGCGAAGGGTATTGTAACCTTTGCACGGATATGCGTGGAAGTTGATTTCAACAAGGGATTACCTGATAAAATCCTCCTGAATTCGAGGGGAGCTATTTACTCACAAGCACTAGATTATGAGAACACAACCTTTCGTTACAAGTCTACCAATAGCCAGGTCACCTCCAAAATGTATGCCCTTCTTCTCAAGGGTCCTCTCCACCTCACCAAGAATTTATTGCTAGTGTTCAATGAAAAAGAAAAAAATGTAGAACAATAACACTTCACCCTTTCCTTATTTTGGTCATACAGATAGTCTATTCAGACACACATTTATTTGAGAAATCTAAAACCTATACCAACTTTTCTACAGATCCATTGGAACAAACCATTGTTTCATTCACTCCTTCGTATGCCTAAAATGTTGATGTTATGTATTTGACAAAACATCAAGTAGTAGGTCTGACAGGTCTCTGGCTTATCCTTCCAATTTAATAAATCTCTTGAATTGCTTTCTCCTTTGACTTTGTGATTGTTATATTTTAATTTGGAACAATCTTTCCAAGTTTTACAATCACTGGATTGTTCAATTTGAGTTTTCTATATGACAAGTTTCTTGAACTAGATTTGTGATGTTGTTTGTTTCTCGAACATACGCTTTTATTTTGAATTAGACTTTTCTAATACTTTTAGGATAATAGTAACTTTCATAGCTAGGTTAAGTGTTGCCTTGACAAAACGGGCATCTTTGCAGACTAACTTTTCAATGTGGAAGATCTATTTAGGAGGGTGTTTCTCCATCATTGTTTTCTGAAATATTCCTTTACCTAATAACAAAGACTTTCTAAAATGTTCTTCAACTTTTCACCATTACACATATAACAAATTGTATTCTATAAGAGTTGCAGTCTAAACTTGTAACATAATCAATCTAGGTTTGATTTTCTCTTTTACTCATTGAGTGATTACCCCTTTACATCCCAAAGGCTTGTGAAATTGCTTCAAGTTTGTGGAATTGGGCCTCGCAGTTTGTGAGAAAGAGTAAAATGATTGCAGAGTATTGGATTATTTCACTCTTTGCAGAATATCTAAAAAAAAATTAAGTAATTTCTACTTATGAATCATACTTTTTAAAAATAAATTCTACTTATTTTCATAATTTAAGAGGTTTCACCGATCTAGAAATAGAGAATAAATAAATGAAACAGAAGCTTACTGATGGTGACATTGTCGTGGGGGTCTCTGAAGCATATTTTATATTCCCTTGAGGCTGAGTGAGGTGCAGAGGATTCTCACAGCAACTCTGTTGGCTGCAATGTTGGCCTTCATCAAAACCTCTCATTTAGGTCTTCTATTCTTGCTCATTTATTATGAAAAATGGCCTCCCCAACTCATCAGAAGCCAACATCATCCCTGCAAATAGTAACAAAAATGCAGCACAGAGATTAAGCCGAAACATACAAGCATGGATGCGAAAAAAATAGTAGAACCAAATATCTGAGGTGTGTGTGCTCCTCTCTGTGGAACACTAAAAATTGTGAAAAAGAAGTGAAGTTAAAAATAGAAAAAATGTAGCACCGTCAACCGTCAATGGACTGAAGATCCGATGGTGGGGTTCGACATCGGATATCCGGTCTACCACTGGTAAAACCCCAAGCCCCAATTCTCTTCAATCTGGCTTTCGCTCGCGCTCCCACCCTGTGCAAAGAGAAAAGATTCTACTTAGATACTTTGAGAGCAAGCATTTTCATTCCCGCCCTGTAAAAATCGAAAAAAAATACTACTTCGGAACATTTGGGTTGCCACGGGCTTTGTAAATCACCCAAAAAAAACAAAAACAAAAATCCTATAATTTTATTTCCAAAGGTTTTTTTAATAGTAGTTGAAAAACTAACGCTATATTTTTGGTTGTGATGGAAAGCTTTTTTTTTATTTTATATTTTCACATATTTATTATTATAATAATAATATATTTTTAAGATTATTTATTTTATGTAATGATTTTATTATTAAAATTTGTTAGGATGGGAATGTTGTATTTTTGGAATTTTAATGTAAAAGTATTTTTAATTTAGTTGTATTGAAAATATTTTAGTTTTCTTTTTTTTTTATATTGGGTGGGTGTTAATAAAGGAGTTGACTTTAGTGCGACTTTTTGGAGTTTCAAGTGCTGGAATTCGGTGAAATTTTTTGAGGTAAAATCTTGGTTTTTGTTATTTAAACTGGTTTTTTGACTTTATATATGGATTCAACACCCTAAAAAACCCCTAGGGCACTTTTATTGTGCAAGGTTAGCAATCAAACTTCTCTTTTCAATAAATTCATGCCGGATTTTAGAGAAATTACACCGTAAAAGCCTTCAAAAAGTCGCACTAAAGACTACTCGGTTAACAAAAGAGAGTTTATGGTAAGTGGGTTTAATAGTTAAAAAGTGTTAGTCTCTTAAATGTCATATGACAAATTTGGAAGGAGTAGGGTGTATATTCTTCTTTAGGTTAAATATATTCAAATGGTTGTGTGAATGGGGTTGTAAGAGATTATGTTTTCATCTTGAGAAAATAGAGTCATCTCGAAGTCACTCTCATAGTTTAGGTTGTCATAAGTAAAATATGTGTTTTGTCTTAAGATGTGAACATTTCATTTTAGGGAGTGTGATAATGTGGTTTTAGCGAGGCATTAAAAGATGGAACGAGCATGCACATTTGGTATGCTAGTGTTGTATTCTTCTTGAGGCATGAGTGCACGTCTAAGAAGACTTTAACAAGGGTTGGAGAGGTGGAATACTTAGAGAAGTTTTGGGGGGTTGTAGTCTCACTTAGAGGTGTAGAAAAGAAAGTTAAGCACCATGAGAAGTTTTGAAGCAAACTTAAGATATTTGACAAGTTGCACGAAGGCAACTTAGCAGTGGTATTAATTGAACATTCTTTGATCGAAATTGATACCCTCTCCTTGGAACTACCACTTTGCAAGACAAAGAATAAATGTGAAATATATGTGGAACCCACTAAAGAAGTTGGCAAGGTTGTTGCAACATATATAGGTGGTTTTGTTGTGTTGCAAAAGGAGTTATTGGAACTTAGAAGGTGACCATTGGAGTAGATATTTCATGGAGTGTCAGGGACGTGCAAGGGTGTAGGCCACATCCTATGGGTATCTTGTACTTTTGGTGTGCGTTAGCGATGTTAGTGCATTGTGTTTGATGAGCACTAGCTATATTATGTTTCATGAAGGAAAAAACCCACAAGTTTGAGATGTCTTTACCATTTGGCATTGTAAGATGTGTTATGCCCTAGTTTTGAGGAGATAATTAGAACCCTCTCAGAGTATGATGGGTTGTACCATGGAATTAGGTCCACTTTCATGGGTTGAGGTGTAAAGGTGCCCCGTGAGTTGAGGAAAATGATTGCAATGCTTACCTATATAAAGTGTTTATGATATAATATTAATGATTTTTTTTGGAGAATGGAAGAGGAAGATAAGAAAGGAGAGGCACTAATGTTTATTGTAAATCAATCAAAAGGAAGGAAAAATGTATCCTATTAGAGATATTTTTCAAGTTGCCTCTTCAATAGTATTAAATTTCGGTGGAGCTATGGAGTTAGCCTCAAAAACATTGATTGGGTACTTGAGAAATCCAAGACCTGACATATCCAAGCTAGTCCATTAGATAGATTCGTCTTAGGCAAAGGTTGCAAATTCTAAGGTGAAAATCTCCCATTTTTAACGTGGGTTTTAAACCTTCCATTTGAAAATGCTAAAAGCAAGGTAATGATCTTGAAAGGAGGTCCTTAATTTTACCAAAACTCAATGCCAATGTTTAATCCATGGTGTGATTCTTTCTATTTGGGTTTTGCCTTGAACATTGAGATCTATCTTTAGGTCTAGCTATGAGTCTATCGTTTCATTTATGTGTTGAGAAGGTCTTAAGGGTTGTAGGGGATGTGATGGTTATTTTCCAATACCCCTCCCTTGAAACCTTATAAAGAGATAGTGTGCCCCATTTTGTTTTCGTAATATTTCAACCATGAGCTCTTCTTATGAGTATGCCCTTGAATGGAGGGTATGTAAAGGAAGTAGAAAAAAACAAAATTTCATGTTGAGTCGAAGGAGGGGTATAGATTGTAGGTGTATCTAGAGGTCTTGACAAAGGTGAAGGATAAAGGAGTTTACCTCTTATTGAAATGCCTTCCATTCCACCATTCGAGTTGCTAAAGGGCACTAACTTTAAGGGTCATATCTGAGTTCTCACGAAGATCTTAAAAATAAGAAGGTAGGTGTGATTTAGCATAGGATTTATTCTTCAATAGTTGACTTTTAGGGTGAGATTTCCTAGTAAAAATACCCATGTATTGAAAACAAGAGAATACCCTGAGAGAATTAAAAAATCCTAACAGCAGGACTGAACTTTAGTATCTGCCTATCAAAATTTCATATTTGTACAAGCAGAAATTGAAGGATGTAAATTCAAGAGTGCAAACACAACATGTACAGTGGATTAAAACAACAAATATATTAGGCCCACTCTACACAAATCTGCAATATGAGAATTCAGGATAAAAAGAGCAGGCTCCAAAAACAATTTCATAGAAGTATTTATTACTCAAATAGAAGAATGTCACAGCAAGTTGTCATCTCACAAAAGCTCCTACTACAACCTACAAGCTAACAGTACTTACTCTTATTATCTATTTCTACAAATGTATAACTAGTGTGCCCATCCTTTTCATTTATAAGTTAAGAGAAGGTGCTATTACAAAACAGGCTAATGATAGCGTTAGTGGTGCATCTCCCTTGAGCATGAGAAACTCCCTCATAACTTTGCCTTGTATGCAAGGATTTTCTTTTAGAGTAGTGCATTATCATAGTAGATATAACTCCTCTCCTGAAGGTGACTCATTCCATAAGTGTGCACTCATGAATGCACCTGAGATGATGGCGTTAATCTCCTCAACTAGTGTGCCATACTTGGTGGATGTGACCCAACCACTAATTCGTCTATCCTCGAAGGTGTCGTTATAAGCTTCTAGATGTATTTAAGAATCTTTCTGACTGGTGTACCACAATCTAGCTTTGCAATCTTGGTGCTTCTCAACTTCTCAAGGCTAAGGTGAAACCAACTCGAACCAACTAGGTAATCTAACACTCTTGAGATTTTTTTTTTCCAATAACCCAAGATTCTCCCCCAACTTGTCAAACTTCCCCTTTGTTAGGAGCTTTGTCAAACTATTAACCATATGCAACTTTGTCATAATGTGGTCCAACACTACCAACTCCCTAATGAACTTGGAATCTTAGGAAATTGTATTGAATATCAATGTGTTTGAAATGATCATGACACATTGGATTTTCATAGAGCTTGATGTAACTTTGATTCTCACAAGAGACAATATTGGGCTTCAACAAATGATTGGTTGACTCTACAATCAAGTTGCAAATCTAGATAGCTTCATAATAAGTATATGAAACTGCCATATACTTTGCTTCAATGGAACTGAATGCAATTGTTGCTTGCTTCTTGTTGATTTAATAAAAAATATTTATAAAATGATAATAATGATGTTTAAAATGAGCCTTATGATGGTCTACTTATACATATTGATTGTTCACGAGGTGTAGGGGTATGTTTATAACATCGCTGCCCTTGAAAGCTTTGTCTTGAAAGCACATTAATTAGAATTTTCTTTAGTTAAGCACATTTTTGTGGTGGAATGAAGTTTATCAAATATCTATTTATACTTTGTAGAGGTTTGACTTTGTTTTTCCTTTGAGTGTTGGTGAGGTTTCTTTGTATTTTTTGCATCATAGTCTAAAGTCTTTTGACCTTATTTTTTAACATGAAAGCTTTATGCTTATTGGTAATATATCTGAAATACCTGCATGATCAAGAAACTGTTATGGTTAATTAGATTACTAATTAGGTACTACAGAAAGAGGATGATGCTTAGAGGGATTTCTTGGGTGACTCTGGGAGCAACCCGGAGGTGGTCAGACAAAGCTCTTCTAAGTTACAAATTTGAAGAGAAAAAACTAGTGATGTATATGTGGTTGCTCAACCTGGGCTGTATGGAAAATCTTGGCAGAGAGTGTTTACCTTTCCGTGTCTTCACGAAAGTAGGTTTTCTGGTCATAGAATAAGATCACTACATGTAGGTGATGGTTCTGTAGTAAGTTCTGAGCCTTATCTCCAGAATGGCTAACAGAGAGGATTAGGTTTGAATATAGGATATAATTTGATGAATTTGGAGATTTAGAGTTAAATAAAAAAATTGTGGTGATGTTTGGATGGGGCTAATTTGTAGGGTTTTCCATTTTTATAATTTTCTTTGTTGTGATTTCTACCACGCTACCTAGTTTCTTTCCTATTGCCCTAGAATTTTAACTTTTTCAATGTCTATATCTCTATTGTTTCTTGCCCCTTTTGAAATGTCATCCTTATTTGGTAGGTGTTTTCTTCAATATAGTGTGAATATTTTTCCATCACACAACTTCTATGGGGTTTGTCTATGCAAATAGCTTGTAAGGCCCATTCATCAAGGTATTTGAGGAAATGAAATGATTATAGATGATCACCAACTAACGGTACCTGCAGAGATTTATTCTAACCATTCTACAGTTTTCCTGTGCCAACAATTATACAACATTTTAACCTCATGAACTACTTTCCTCTGTTCTCTTAGCTAATGCTATAAGAACTTGTTTCTGTTGTCAAATCTTTTACTCTCTAGTCCCGTTGAGCTATTTCAGTTATTTGTGGACATTGACCTATTTTCATTTCATTTCTTCAACTTGTATGACTGTTACACGTTACCTTTGCCTAGTGCCTTCTTTATTACCTATGTTTTTTATGGTTAAGCATTCCAGCCAACCAGAGCAGCAGGGGCAGCAGGAACCACTCAGTCCAGCCAGAGCCCAACAGGGGCAGCGCAGAGGCTGCAGGAGCCACGCAGGGCTGACGCAGGCCTAGTTAGGGTAGTGCAGGGGTAGTGTAAGCCCTTCAAGTATGACACAGGCCCTTATTGAGCATCACAGAGGCCAGTGCAAGCTAGTAAGGCTAACGTAAATGGATTAAGAGAAACGTATTACTACCATTTTTATTTCTCTGTTGGGTGAACCAGTTTTGGTGCGCAAGATTGTTGTACTTAGAAACTGCATAATAATGAAAACCCTCCATAGCTAGCTACACTAGTTTTCTCACATTGGGCCTTTTCTGGGGACATTTGTCTAGAAAGCTATGCGTCACTTTGTCTATGAGAATTTTATTCAGTATTTGATCTATATGTGTAGGTTGCTAGTTGTATTTACTATTTAATTCGCTAATTTATTGAATATTTCAGAAATTAACTTATAACTTAATTCAAGTAGGAGAAGTAAATCAAGATATTGTAGTAGGGTTTCTTAGATTAAGAAATTTTGACATTCCCTAGGTCTAGCCCCATTAGGTCACCTAGGGCAACAATTTCCCAGGAATATAGCTAGAGGAAAAATTCTATTTCCTAGAGGTAGCTGCATTGGTGGGTGCCCTCACTCTCCTCAAAACTTGGGCCAATTTTGACGGTGGAATTTTTATAACTCAAGCCCTAACTCTTGGATCAAGTTTTTCCTAGGTGTTCCCAAGGATAGAGCCTAATAGGATCAATTTTACCTATCGAAGTAAAAACTCTTGTTTGATCCTTTCCCATCACCTTGTCCAGGATAGGAACATCATTGGTTGCTAAATTCCATCCCCGAACCTGGGTTGGGTCCACTTGGCCCCGTGTGGTCCCATTTGGTGTCAAAGGCCTTTCATCAAGGACCATTTGGGAATCCAAGTTCCCAAAGGATTTTAGGGATTGATAACTTCATTCATAAGTCTTATTCTTCTCCCTCAACCCTTCAATCCCCCTCCTCTCTCCCTAGAAGATAAATTCCCTTGCTTAAAAGGAAAGCAAGTCCCACTCTTTATTTTATCTTAGGGAAAGGGTTTCGAGGGTCACTTCCCACCTATTCATTGACCTATACTCTACAAGTGACTTCCTAAACTACCAGGACTACACCCATCGGCGAAATTTCATGAAGAGTAAGGAGCCTTAGATGTGGTGACAATGGGCTAAGCCTCCATTGTTTCCCTTGCCCCAGCAGTTGCCCTCTTAGGAACCCCTTTTAGGTCCACTACTAGTTTGAGTGGTAACAAGTTGTTCACAATTCCATTTGTGAACAACTCTTTAGTGTTCCCACTTTTTCCATACTATAGCTCCAAGATGAGAAGTCCAGGGCTATGGAGGCTGCCCTTCTTCTCACTGAATCAATCCTCTACAATATGGTGAACTAGGGCTAGTTGGTTGGCCCACTTGACTGTTACTTTATTCCTTCAAATTATGCACATCCTTAGGCCCTATACACCTGCCCTTCTACCAATTTTGTTTTCCTTCACCAAAACAAGAGTCAGGGCTCTTCTTTAACAGTAACCTAACAACCCTCCAACTGTACTTGGACTACCATCAATCTGCCCAACCACAATCAATTATTTTTATTGATGTAGGGCCCACAATATTGTCTTCATATAGGGCTCTTCAAATCTACCACCTAACAATGGTTTGAGTCCTCTCAAGATCATTGTTCTTGTGTATCGACAATTTGATCTTTGTTGTCCAAGCTATGAAAAAATATGAACTACTCCTCTTATCATAATTCTAACAATCTGTAGATGACTGAACTAGGGTCAAAAATAAGCCACTAATAGTCCATTTACTAATTTTTTATAGGTTTATTCAGATCTTTGTCTAAAACTCTATGGAAAGTCCACCAAAATCAACTCCTCTGCATGTCAATCCATTCTTCATATGGCACATTTCTTCTGCATGCTCAATCTTCTGCTCAGGTTCCACCCTCCTTTATATCTGTTGTCTCCACACATACTGAATCTACAAACCATCTTCCAGATCTGTGGTCTATATTGCAGAAATAAACCTTGCTCTAAGGGTCACAACCCGTCTTCTTCTACGCAAATTTGTCACAGTCTTAAGGGCATACCTTATGAACTAAACATGCTAGGAAACTATCCTAACTAGGGCATTATACTTATGTACTTCTAATTGTTGTAGAACAAACCCTATCCACACATAGAAAAAACACGACTCTTGCCTCCATAAGGAACTCGACCTAGCTCATATAGATCCATAGATTCTGGGCATTTCTTTGACTGAATCTTGACATGAACTTCAGATCTCAATGTCGACCCTCAAACTAGGGTTAAATCAATCAATATTATGCCTACGTTGACTTCTGTTATGGCTCTAAATTACAGTGCAAGCCCTCCTCCATTTATGTTGGTATTTATCACAAACCTTGTGGCCTACTAACCACCACAAGGCAAGATGGTATCAACCCTCTCATCTATTTCATGTAGAAAATCTAACCAATGGGATTAAATCTGATCTTGTAATGTACTAAAACAAGGCATTGAATCCTTCTGAACAATTGAATCAGTATAATGCATTTGTCATCAAATTATTCTGACTACTGCTAGCTACTGCACCTGTCTAGTACTGGATTCTCTATGCTGCTGCTGACATCTACATCCTTTCCCTTTGAACTATTGCTAACTCTGATTTGTGCTCTAGTATTTGACATATGTCACTCTGATTTCTGTCTTGTTGACATCTGACTACATCAATCTAATTGATCCTTCCTACTACTGCTGTACTGTGGGCTCCTCGTAGCCAGGTTCGATCCATGAGACATGCCATCTCAATGGACCTTGCCCAAATTTCTTATCTTGGAATTATGTCTACACATCACCCCACCTTACACCTCGAGGTATGATTTCTCCCTCTTCCCATCTGGCTCGAAATTTCCCCCTCATGGAGGTCTCTTCTTGAGTGGACGCTTCCACTCGGTCTCCTCTCTGCTTCTCCAATTATGGTAGCTACTCCACAACCTTTTGAGACTGCTTCTCATGAGGATGCATGTTGAGAGGTAATTTATGCTCCCTCTAAACCACCAAGTCTCTAACTTCTGCCTTTCTCCTTAAAGCTTTGCATGCATCTGGTACCTCAAGTGCATATATGTTCTTGACTCGCACACAGTGTAATTGTCTCGACGTTACAAAAAGTTTCTAAAAAAGAGTTGATTTTAAATCGATGATATCTCCCTCATCCGAGCTCTGATTCAACCGATTTTTTTTTCCCATTTAGGTAGATTTTTGCAAGGAATCCAAATATTCTATTTATTTTTGAAAAATTCACACAAAAATCTTCAGATATTCTTTGCAAACTCACCACCCAAAAAATTCCTACTCTAATACCATGTAGAAAATATAACCAACGAGATTCATTCTGATCTTGTAATCTACTAGAAAAAGATATTGAATCCCTCCTACAATTTGCGGAAACAAAACACAATCGCACAATCACATATAAGTAAGAGAAATAAATTATCAATCGCACAGCAACATGATGTATTTGGGGAAAGCAGCTGCTCAAAACCCCTTTATCTCTATTGTGTATTAAGTCAAGGAATCATGAAACAATACAATGCTTAATCTCTCATGAGATTCTCTAGCACTCTGTCAATTGTCTCCCGTTGATCTAGGCAAACTCAGTCTAGTACTTAGCCAATTCTCATCCTTACTTCAGCCTTCCTTGCTCATGCAATTCCTAGGGAATTAACTCCTTATTAATTAGGAAAATCAGTCTTCCTTGATTGCGGAATCCATCATGGCATCCCAATGACTTTATAATTTCGCATGGGAAATTTTCTCTGAATACAAATGATAGCTATGTTCCCTTTAACCTCTATCTCAATTGGGTATTCCACGAAACTGACATGCATGCAACTATTACTAGTGAATTATCAGTTATCTGATTGATCACTCATTGTGAATTAAATCTAATTTAATTCACTGGACCTCTCACTAGCTCATCACTCATTTAGAACTAGTTAAACTGATTTTAACTCATTTAATTGAGTTAATTACACTTGCACCCCACTAATGCATCAACTTAAATTAGACCCCAAAAATATTAGAATCCCTCTAGATGCCTCATCTTAGACCCTCAACTTGAATTTCTTGAGCTAACTCGATTATCATGACTTAATTAACTGACACAAGTTGTTATGAGATGAAATTACAATTTATTTAAGGGAAAAATAATTTTGATGCCCCACATTCCTCACTCCTGGTGCATCAAAATTCCTCACCAGTGTGGGTGCATTTTTTTTTGTCCTTTCTGGTTTCCAATCTCACCATTTCTTGTTGCAAATTTCAACATTTCAGAATTTTATACAGTATTCACACAGAGACACCTTTGAAATCACATGCCCAGATTCTCATGAGAAACCTCTCTTAAGCTCGATCTACCAGAAGAGAAGCAACAATATGCCATCCTACTTCCTAGCGCAAGCCGACCATTAAGGTATGCAACATTCTTCTGAACCCTCACATGATGATCTTGCTCTTGGAGGATGATCATGACCTCCCTTTAACAACCCTTACTCGACCTACTTTATGACTACATCTCTCTTCACCCCCGTGATGTGCCAAATAGTGGGAATACATGTCAAACATGCTAATATGTGCCAAGTGATAAGGCATGCCAAGATGTGCAAGGGTGTGTCAATGCGTGTCAGGGACCGTCAAGACAACAAAATGGAGAAAAAAGTTAAACTACAAGGAAATGAACACATAAAAGGGTTAATAAGTCATCAATTTACCTTTTTCAAGAGGGGCATGCTAGGCACACCAACACTAGGTGGCAATAGGTACCAAGTGCAAAGTCTTAGTGCATTATAAGTGCCAAGTATTCCTTTGTTGTTTCTCATCTACTTTCCAACAATTGATCATGACAAATAAATTTAATATTAAACCATGCCAAATCATACCAAGGCATCTCAATGTATTCCATGCATGCTAAAACTTTCCAAGCGCCAACACGTGCCAAACACCAATATGTGTCAGGGAATAATGTTATGCATGTTATGAAGTGGAAGGGAATGTTGAAGGGTGCTAAGGTGTGCTAGAGAGTGACAATGCATGTTGATGAGTGTTAAGGAGTACTAGGAAAAAATTCATGGAAGTTAATGAATATGAGGAATGTGTACTACTAGAGACTAGTGTTAATGAGTGTTAGTTGTCATGCTAAGGAGGGAGTGACAAGGCATGCTAAGCATTGGTAAGGCATGCTAGGGAATATCAAGGCATGTCAAGAATTCCCAAAGTGTGATTGGGAGTTCCATGGTGTGCTAATTATATCATGTGCCAATTAATAGTGCCAATATATGAGAATACATGCTAGGTGCTAAGGATGTGGTGCAAGGTACCAGGGTATGTCAATATGTGTCAAGGCAAAAAAAGGAAGAACCAATAAGAGGGTTAATAATTCAGGACTTTATATTTTTGAAAAGGGGCATGTTAGGCACACTAATAATAGGTCCAATACATGCCAAGTGGAATTGTGTGCCAAGTGCTAATGTATGTCAATGCATTCAACCAAGGTGTTCCAGGGCATGCTAGGGACTATATGTAGCATGCAAACGCATGCTAGGAGAGTTCCATGTTGTGCTAGCGCATGCCACCATGTGCTTGGGCGTCAGTGTCATCACAAGATGTTCTAGGTACAAAGATGTTCCAAGACATGTGGGGTGCTAAGAAATGTTTGTGTGTGCCAAAGCATTAATTTAAGGTGTGCCCAGATTGTTGAGGATTGTTAGGTCTTTCTTATTAATAGAATTGTTAGAGCTTGATTATGTATTAAATAATATATTTCCTACACACAATAGTGGAACTTTATCTAAGGGGAATTTGCTAGATAGTAAACTTAATAGATATGAATCATGTGTTGACTCATAGGAAATCTCTATTCGACTAGTCATTACTTGAGGGAAATGATACACACTAATTACTTCTTAAAAAATTGATTGACCCTAACCACTATGGCCTTGGACATATTATAAAAAATACTCCACAATAATGGTATTAAATTGTTATCTTTTGACAAAAAATATATTAACAGGCACATAGCATCATCAAAAACTCATTGGAATGATCAATGATGACAGACATTTTTTGACCATCACCAAAAGTAACAAAAAGAGTATTGGTGAGGGTCATTAAAATTTCGTCACTAGAAGTGTCACCAAAGAGAGAATTAGTGATGGGCCTTTAACGACCCTCACCAAAAGTGTCATTGAAAATGTCTTTGGTGACGGACCATAAAGGAACATCACTATATACACTTACGGTGACGGTTTTTTAATGATCAATGATGACGGACATTTTTTGACCGTCACTAAAAGTAACAAAAAGAGCATTGGTGAGGGTCATTAAAATTTCATCACTATAAGTGTCACCAAAGAGAGAATTAGTGATGGGCCTTTAACGACCCTCACCAAAAGTGTCATTGAAAATGTCTTTGGTGACGGACCATAAAGGACCATCACTATATACACTTATAGTGACGGTTTTTTAAGGACCGTCACCATATGTGACATTGGTGACGGACCTTCAAGGTCCGTCACAAGCATGACCCTCACCAATGTGATTTTTTCTTGTAGTGATAACTTGTTGATAGAACTTCTCTCTGACACCATTTCATTTGGTATTAACCACATCATCATTAGGTTAGACTCACAACTTGTGGTAATACAACTTAATAGTGTTTATACTGTCAGAAATCCAACACTGCATCATATGTTCCTAAGAGTTCGACTTTTGGAAAGACATTTTGATTTCATTCAATATCAACACATTTCCAAAAACTTGAACACATCAACTGATTCCTTAGCGAATTATGTTAGAAACAAACATTTTCAACACATGTAAAGACACATTTTCAATTCAAATCACGTAATTGAATAGGATTGCACAATAAACATAGGAAAATACTGAAAACAAATAGATAAATAGCTATAGGTTTTTAAAAAATTTGCGCCCAAGACACATTTGTCATCTGACCTCAAAATGTATGCAAAATTTCAAAAGTAAACTAGTGGTGTTCATGATAACATGCTACTGATCCAACTATCCTACTCATAACCGCATCCAACGGTTAGGAACACCAATAGTATGGCGTTGTAGTCGCATGGGTAAATATTTGATCTAACAATCCATAATCCCGAAGGTCAACCCCTGCATGTGCTACTGTAGCTCATAAAGAGTCTCAACTATATCCAAACCTTGAAGTACAACTATCCCAACATCCCTCTCTTCTGGCTCATCCACTCCCTGCTCTAGCTGTCCCACTGGTCGAACTCGACCTACATCTGCATACATCAAAATTTTAGTTTAGTCTTGAGAAAACATAAAAAAAAACATGTATAAACCTTAGAAAAATAAAAAAACATGGTCAAAACATTCTTACCAATTGCACCCCATTGAGCGCCTTCTAGTAAAGCTAAATATGGATCTCCTCGGAAGTCAACACCTGCATATGCATAATCATCGATGGTGACCATCTATCACCGGAACCAGGCGAATAATGTAGTTGAGAACACGATGGTCGATTTACCAGCATGTCTAGCCATTAGTTCTACCCATCTCTGCATCCTTGGATCTGTAGGGTTAGCTATACCCAACCACACATGCTGAGGTTGCATCAATGGAATCTGCTCTAAGGAAAAAGAAATGAAGATCGAACCATAGTTGAAATTTATCTTCCTTCCTCCCTTTGCCTTGCTCAACTGTTCTTTCATTTGAGAGAGTACAACTTCAGCCCAGTTGAAAACTGTTGGTTCCAAGCACTCTAGTGCATATTGCATGTAAGATCTGTTTGCTACATGTAGTGTAGCGATACCAACAAGATTTGCGATCGTGGATAAGATGGTTCTCAAAGGAAAGTCACGAACATCACCGATTTTTATTTTCCCATCCTTACTAGGTTGAGTCCCTGGATCAGAATACCACAATATATAATCTCTCACCGTCTCTCCTCTGAAAGTAGACCCTGAAAGACAAATGGGCAGGTCTCTCCTCAATAATCCTATGAGAAAATATATATCCTCCACTAATATTGGGACCACTTTGTCCCCATTGTGAAATGCCTCTATCGCTAGATCCCATAAACGAACAAGGAACTTCAATAGTTCCATCTGTTGCCTCATACTCGATAGTCTGAATTAATTTAGCAACCCACAGTCTCTGAGGGCTCTTAGAGTGCCTGGATCATTTAAGGAAATCATGTTTTGTTCCCCATGTTCTCTTTCCATCCAAGTAATCATCATTTTGGTCCGATTAATCCCTGAAACACAATCATAAGAATCATAAGGATCCATTTCATGCAAAAAACTAGGCAAAATTTGGGCACACTGCAAAGAAAAAAAATTTGAATTGCGACCAACACACCCCTAGTCAAGGGATAGAGCGTTGCAAGTGTAGTTGGCCTTTAATTCCAGTGCACTGCAACACACCTTTTGACATTCAAGGGTGCGTTGCCCTATGTGGAAAATAAATTTACCATAAGGGGCCCAAATCCCTAAAAAATTGAAATGAAATGAAACATAAATGCTACTGAAGGAAAGAGAAGGTTCATAGCTCTAACCTGGATTGAACGGTGAAGAAAACCGTCCACAAAATCTGTCACAATGAACTGCTAAAGTTCAGGGGCAAAAAATGGTTCATAGCTCCAAAATCCAAATGGTAACTCTCAAATGGTAAAAATGAATAGTAAAACTCTTTTAATTAGTCATTTGATTAATTTCAAAACATATTTATTGTTGTGAATATGGTTTTTATTCATTTTTTCTATGAAACAGGTAGTTTTAATCCATTTGATGTTGTTTTGAACAGGTTTACAGCTGACATAGAAGATTAGTCATGCACACTTATCCAAGAATGATTTGACCATAAAGCATACTTTTATCCTTATTTTTCAAGCTTTGATAAAAATGAAAAAGGACTTGAGGCG
This sequence comes from Pinus albicaulis, assembly GCA_034641835.2. Taxonomy (NCBI): domain Eukaryota; kingdom Viridiplantae; phylum Streptophyta; class Pinopsida; order Pinales; family Pinaceae; genus Pinus; species Pinus albicaulis. The sequence goes on along the minus strand of CM076580.1, from coordinate 949,595,062 downwards.
CACTTTTGTCTCTTTTTCGAGCTTCGATAATGGTAAAAAAGGAACCCCTGGAGTCTTGTTTTAGCTCTTTTCAGACTCCTATAATGTGAAAAGATTGCCGAGCACTTGTCGTTTCGAGCTCGTAAAAGTAAATGAAATGGCATCTACTCAGTGTAAGTTTAACCCTTTTTTGGACTGAGATAGATTATTTACGAAAAAGGAAAACCTTAGTCGAACATGGCTAGGAGGTTCTCTTAGATATTATTTTACACTTTTTCGGATCTGAGCGAAAAACTTACGAAAAAGGAATCGTGGAGTTTTATTTTGTCCTCTTTTCAAACTCCCTAAATATGAAAAAGGACCCGACTGTCACTATCATTAGGCTCGTTAAAACATAAAATAGCGAAGGTCTTGTTGATAATGGCAAGAATCGAGTTTCATTTATCGCTAGACTCGTTAAATTATTAAATAATGATGCGTATTCACCTGAAGTGTTAGCCCCCCTATGAAATTATTGACAAGCAAGATGGGGGCTAGATTTTTTTGGAGCCTTCAAGGAATGCCTTTCCCCTGAAAACCCATCCTCCTTGAAGTCTCTTTGTGCTATGCCTAAAACAGTTTCCCCCTGCTGATCCATTTCCCAAAGGGCCTGTTTTCCCCCTTATATCCCTGCAAATGCCCTCATTTTAATCCCTTGCCCCCTTGTCAAAGTCCCCTTGTTTCCTCTATTTCTCCTATAAATCCCCAAAAATCCCCTTCAAATTCTACTCATGTCCCTGGTTTAGCCTGATTCGCTATTTATCTTCCTATCGTTACCCTTATAAGGCTTCAAAATGCATTAAAAAGGCTTAAAACCCACTCTGAACCTTATATTAGGCCTAGCCCCTCTTCTGATAGCCCCGCACCTTTTCCTCCATGTGATCCCGTGCTGAAACCACCCGCGAAGTCCAAAAGGCACTTACCTTTGTTGTTCATCAGGCGCGATGTCAGCCGTCGATCTGGTTGAATCAGATGGTGATCATGGCCCCGCAGCCCTCCGTTTTTTCCTCATTCATCCCTCTGAACGCGCCATCGCTGTCCGCTCATCAGCCAGATCAACGGTCCGGGATGCGCTTGTCCTTGTGGTCCTCGCCGCGCAATAGCCATAAAGCAACCTGGTTTATCTCGCACCGCTTACGCGAGGTGGGTGGTTTTCCCCGAGCGCCCAGTGATTCCATTCGCTGTCCGACGCATGTCCTTGTGTACGATTTCCAAACTTTCGTCCCCGCCCGTTAACTCCATCCATCGCACGTTATTGTCTGGACACGGATGCCCAGCGAAATTGCCGTAGACCGTCCGATCTGGAGTAGGCCATCCGATGATTTTCGCTCGTCCAAGATGCACGAAGTTTAATATAATTGCACACGCGATAGCTCATGCCATGGCCCACCGTCCATCGTCCTTCGCCGTTGATCCTGCCACGATCGAAGGTCCCGATTTGTTCGCCTGCCGCTGACTTTTCCACCATCGCCCGCTTCCGCCACGTCATCTCCACGTGCACCCTCCGTACAGTCTCCCATTCCATTGCATATATTAGTTATTTTTCGTGTTTTTTAACATTTTCCACATATATTTGCTCTGCAGACCACCACCATCCACTAGAGCACGTTTCTCCATTCTTTCTGCAATTTTCTCCGCCGTATCGTCATCTACACGACCTTTTTCCGCTTCCACATCATCCGCCACCCCATCCATTTTTTTCTTCACAATTTTCATGTTTTGCAGGGTTGTAAATGATAAAAGACTGCCATAATGCACAACCTCTATTACAGTGACAGAGGAATCAGGGAAGATCATATACAGCGGCTGACTTTATGAGCAATGACCCGGGAAGGTGAAGACAGGATGTTCATTAAAGAGAACAGGGTTTAAACTCTGTGGAGAGCCTATCGGCGCCATTAAAGCTCGAAATGCATGGACAGAGGCAGAGATGAAGCAGCAGAATGTTTCAGTACAAAGCAGAGAGATTAAGGCACGCTAATGAGTAGCTTAAGCCTTAAATCAGTGGTTTAAGAGGTAAAGCACCAATTTGAAGACCCCGAGGATCGATCAAAAGGTCCTGAACACAAGTAAAAGGTAATATCAGGGTTTATTCATCAGCAGAATGTTTTTCTTCATCAAGTACAGGGTGTCCATACAACTTTCATAAACACGAGACAGAGGAGACATAGGTTAAATACTCAACATTCAAACAGAATGGGCTTTGGCCCTCATTCTTTTCAAGGGTTTAATACAGCATTTAGTGTTCACCCACCTCCTCAGTCGATCTTCTGTTCATCCTCTACTATAAAACACATAAGGAAATTATTGTAAGCGTTGTTGATGAGATATTAGAGAAATGCAAGCATTTTCATCTTGAGACAAGTTCTCTGTGTAATATTGTAAGATAGGCTAAGATTTGATGTATTCAGACTGAATGTTCAAGTTGTGGGCAATGATGTACCTGATTGGTGTTGTTTTTACTATGACAAGCATATTTCTGTGGATCCTGATCTAAAGCAGCTGGTGATGTTTTCCTATCTTTGTGTTTAATTTCATTTCATTCCATTTCTATAGGCTCACATCAGAAGTTTGGCATAAGATTTACCCTTGATAGGTACCTTATGTTGCTGCTCTCCCAGCCTTTTATGTTTTCTGCTTATACGTGTATCTGAATATTTATTTCAATTGATTTAACCAGTGTAGTGGATGTCATTTCCTGCTCTCTAACGTATTAATTGAAGAAATATGTGTTTAGATGTTCTTGCTAGGATTTAGTTGGATGAGTTGAGAACACTGGGAGGTCTAGAACCCTGTCTCTGCCTCACTAGGATCTTTCCATCTCAATTAAGCCTTTCTAAGATCCCTTGTATTACCTCTGATTTTGCCCAAGCAGGTCTAGAGTTAAATGACCTCTGACCTGATCTATAGACAGAATTGGATGGTTCTCCTCCTTTCATTTTTAGTCCTTAATGTTCCATTTCACCCATCATCCATTTAGATCCAAATGCTCTAGATGACTAGCCCAACTGAAAGCTTGCACATTGAACACAAGTAAATCCTTTCTTGACTCCATTGCCCAATGGCCTTGATGTTCTCTGAGTTATCTACCTTTGCCTAATTTCCTCTTTGCTCATCCTTGTCTTATATTGGACCCTTCTTTCCTGATTCCCAACAACCAAACATAAACAAAAAAACAAACCCTGTGCATATAACTAGCCTAAAATCATAACATAGAGCCTCAAAGACATACACTTTGACTCATATAGAGAGATCCATCTCTAGACCTAGGAGGGCTAGATCCTAAGGTCTAAAAGTGGTTCTATGTTGTCTCATCTTTTGGTCTTGCCAACCTGGCCAAAACATGGGAACCCCAACATAATGGCGACTCCACTGGGGACCTTTCTGAGTTTTCCTCACTTTGCTACATCACAACCCTCAGAAAACCTACAATCTCTGGTTAGGTTGGTAGTTAAACATGCCCATTCACACATAAACCTCTATACCATTTGTTGTGTTCTCCCATACTCTTAGACAGAGCCTGGAAATGGCCAAGTAGCCTCCAGATCTCATCCTCTTCTAGAGGTGACATATCTGGTATATGCCCTCCCAGTCAATCTCTGGTTAGAGCTTGCTGTGTTTTCGAGATATCCTTCGAGAGGGACATCTCATGAGCACTGTGGTGGATAGTGTACCCCCTAGAAACATCTTTAATATTCCACCTGGTGACTCCATAGCCCCTAAACGTCCAAAAGACTCCACTGGTGATTAGTTGGCCTGCTGATTCACTTGGTTTCACATAAGACTCCACTGGAAAACCATCCTTTAAAACAACACCAAACCACAATAGAAGTAACAAGTAGGGTTAAGATGCTTTGCTAGAAAACGACATTCTGGCATTTAGAGCCATTCACACAAGAGCTTATCCCAACCCTAACCCACCTGAAATAGTTTACAATCCGGAGAGTATCCTCAAGGGAGCTCCTACACCTAAAATACCAACTATTTCCAGTCACATTCATAGAGCTAATTCTGCACCAGAAGACCTAGCAGCTCTATCACATTTTCTCCCTGACCTAGACCTACCTAATAGGCTACCGAGAAATAGGTCATTCAATCATCTAGACCAGCTAGACTCTGAGTTTCACAGTTCACCATTTTATAACGGTCAACACACTAGGGATAGAGGAACCCCTCCATCTACACCACCTAATATCCACTTCATTCAAAACTTGGGGCTCTCCCACCCTAGATCTACTCAACAAACTTCTGCTGGTCCTAATGCCCTTGTCATCCATATACCAACTGCTCAAGTTAACTCTGTACCCCATCAGAACATTATCATGGCAGCCTGGTATGCACCTCTGGTTTTACCTCAGCCCTTGTTACCCTTACCCAATGATTATCAATCAAAAATCCCACACTTCACTGCTAAAGAATCCATCACAGCCCAGCAACATGTAGATAAGATGGAGGATTCTTTTGACTACATGGAAATTGATGATGAAACAATCAAAATGAGAATCTTTGCCCAAAGCTTAGGGGGTGATGTAAAGAAATGGTTTAAAATCTTACCTCCTGGCAGTATCCAAGATCTCCCTGCATTATATCAGACCTTCATAAACAAATGGGAAACTAGGGCAAACCCTCACCAACTCCTAGCAGAATACATGAGCCTTAAAAGGAATGTGGGAGAGAGTGTCCATGATTACACCACTAGATTCAACAACATTTACAATGCTCTTCCTCCACACATGAAACCTCCACAAGGTATGGCCCTGGCCAAATACCCTGATGGGTTTGATGCTGACATGGCCTATGAGCTTAGGGATAAAGAGTACACCACATTGGAGGACATGCAGAAAGGAGCAGTGAACATAGAGGCAAACCTGATTGAGAAAAGAGCAAGACTGAGATCTGAGAAGAGGGTAACATATAGGGATGACATTGTAGCTTCCACTTCAGACCCAAATTATGATAGATTATCTAAAAACGTCGAAAGACTACAGCAAATGATGGAAAAAATGGTTGTCACAGTTAGCAATCAGAACAGAAACCAGAACCAAAATCAGAACCAAAACTTTAGAAGAAACAACAACACGCCCAACAGACAGAAAGAATCAGATCAGCAAGTTATTCCCCCTTTCCAAAACTTTTTAGATGAAGACGAGGGAATCATAGAGGAGTCTGAAGGGAATGCGATAAACATGTTTGAAACAGAAGACTCAGTCCTTAACTGTGATTCAGGGGAAGATCAGCCCTCACCTTCATACTGGGATGAGGAATGATTAGAGATTGAAGATTACAGACTAGGATTTGAAAATGCCATGATGCAGGTCAGAGAACAATATGAACTTAGGAGCAAAAAGAACCAAGAAAATTCCAAAACTGAAACTCCTGAGGTTACCATCAAGAAAATACCTGATAAAACTTCTAAAGCATCTGCTGTAAATAGCAAATCAAAAGTTAAAAGTTCTGGGAAAAACAAAGAAAAATACAACCAAGACACTGAAAAACAAAGCCAACCAACCAGCAGCACTAGCACTGCAGTTAGTGCTCCTGATGAAACGATTCCTGACCCTGTACATAGTGAGAAATCACAAACTGATTCAGCTACCAAGGCAGTAGCAAATAAAACAGAGTCGAACATCCCAAAGGCCCAGTCCACTTTCAATTTAGAGAATGAGATTGCAAAAATCAAAATCTCTGTACCATTATCTGAGCTGGCCACTCAGGGTGTATATAAAGGCCAATCTAGGGGAAAACAACGACACGGTGAATTTGAGTGATGATCAACCTGCCCTCCTGTTTGGTCCAAAGATTGAGGGAAAGTTTCAGGAAGGGGTAGTTCCACCTTTTTATATCAGTCTCAACATTCATGACAAAATACTCCACAATGCCATGCATGATTCTGGAGCATCACACAATTTAATGCCTAAGGTGGTGATGGAAAGATTAGGCCTAGAGATAACCCGCCCTTACAAATATTTGTATTCGTTTGACTCTAGCAGAGTAAAATTCCTAGGTCTAATCAAAGACTTGTGTGTAAGCCTCACCCAGATTCCTGCTAAGTGTATGGTCATGGACGTGGTGGTGGCATATGTGCCACCTAAGTATGACATGCTATTGTCAAGATCATGGAGAGCCCAACTGCAAGGAACGATGTAGATGGATGGCTCATATGCCACTATCCCTATATTTGGCCAACTTAGAAGTCTGTATAGAGATTCCCAGATGAAATTCCTAGTCAGTAGCCCCGAGAAACCTGAAAATTCACCATTATACTTTGTACACACATACCTGGATTCTTTCATTCTTTATAACGAACCATCCTTAGGAGAGCCAGCGTCAGAAAACAGAAATACAAACAATAACCTAGAGCCCATGGACTTTAACATAATGGCCACCCTAGAGGAATACGATGAAGAAAACCATGGGCAGGGTTCTGAAAACGAAACTCTGAGTGAACCAGAAACCGAACGTAAACTGCAAGATAGCCAACTCTCTGAACTCCACACATGTCATGAAGAATAGAACAACCCGCAACCTAGTTCAAACCCTGTAACGCAACACAATGGCGAACACAGCTGTAGAGGAGGAAAGAATGACGAAACAAAAAATGAACCCCTGTGGGAAATGAATTTCGATGGGTCCTGTACTAAGAAAACTATCGAAGCAGGGGTGTGGTTACATAACGTAGAGAGTGATTATGCAGAGAGCCACGCTGTCAATCTGCACTTTAGATGCACAAATAATATTGCAGAGTATGAGGCTCTTATCCTGGGCTTAAATCTGTTGAAAAATTTAGGAGCCCGTAGGGTAACTGTGCTAGGAGACTCTGAGTTAGTTATCAAACAAGTGAATGGTGAATACGCAGCAAAACACCCCAGGCTAAGGGCCTATAGGAACGATGCCATGGATATATTGAAAATTTTCTTGGAATATGAGTTGGTGTTTGTTTCCAGGAGTCAAAACGTTATTGCTAACGGATTAGCTTGCCTGGCTAGTTCATATCCCAAGACTCCCCTTAGCCAATAAATCATCATTCAGACTAAGTTCAGACCTGAAGTGCCAGACAACGAAAAATATTGGCAGGTCTTTGAAGGAGACAAACAGATTGAAGATTTCCTAGTGGGCAGAAATGAGTTTGAATTTTCTGATTCCGACTCAAAATCTGATGACAGCTGCCCAAGTGAGAATCCCCCAGATGAACAAGCAACACCCTGTAACATAGAGATAAACACCCTGAATGAAGAAACTAGAAATCTGACCAAAAAATGTGAAAACGCAGATAGTGAAGAAGTAGAGGTGCTGCAGGCCAAAGATAAGAATATACCCAGAGGCCTGGCACCCTTAGAGGACCTTTTTTACTTTGATGATGTAGCAAAAAAGCCCACCATAGAACATGCAGACTCTGATATAGAAGAATGCAACATTGGCACCGAAGATAAGCCCAAAATGATTAAGTTGGCTAAGTCTATACCTGCAAACATGAAGAAGAAATACATTGACACGTTTAAGGAATTCATTGACGTGTTTTCATGGAGCTATGAAGACTTAAAGGCCTATGACACCAACATCATACAACACAAGATACCCTTGAAGGAAAATCAGAAGCCTTTTAGACAAAAGCTCCGTAGAATCAATCCGAAACAATTGCCTGCAGTGGAAAAAGAGATTAAGAAGATGTATGATGTAGGCATAATAGTTCCTGTGAGGTTCTCTGATTGGGTGTCAAACTTAGTGGCTGTGAGGAAGAAGACGGGGGAGATCAGATTATGCATAGACTTCAGAAATCTCAACATAGCCTCACTAAAAGACAATTATCCTTTGCCTAGAATGGAACATATCCTACAGAAGGTAGTGGGCTCAAAGAGAACCTCCCTGCTAGATGGCTTTTCGGGTTATAACCAAGTGTTGGTACTCCTAGAGGATCAACTCAAAACAACTTTTACCACTCCCTGGGGCACCTTCATGTATGTCAAAATGCCCTTTGGATTGATGAATGCTGGAGCCACCTTCCAAAGAGAAATGGACATAGCTTTCTCAAATGAGATAGGACACTTCATAGTTATCTACTTGGATGACTTGACTGTCTATTCTAAAACTGAAGAAGAACACTTGAAACATCTGAGGAAAGTTTTCGAAAAATGTAGAAGGTATGGTCTGTCCTTAAATCCTAAGAAAACTGTTTTTGGGCTGCAAGAAGGTAAAATTCTTGGTCACATTATATCTGAGAAAGGGATTAGGATAGACCCACAAAGAGTTGAGGGGATACTTCAAATCACACACCCGAGAAACATCAAAGAATTACAGTCCTTCATTGGGAAGATCAATTTCCTTAGGAGATTCATTCCCAACCTAGCTGAGCACCTTAGGAAAATGACTAACATGCTAAAGAAAGGTGAAGGAATTAAGTGGAATGTTGAAGCGAAGAAATATTTTGAGTCAGTAAAACTTGCACTCACACAAGCCCCTGTCCTGATCAGCCCAGATTTCTCAAAATATTTTCTGATCTTTTCATTCGCCTCCCAGCATACCGTGGCTGCAGTCTTACTAGAGAAAAATTCAGAAGGTAATGAATGGCCAATTTCCTTTTTCAGTAAGGCCTTAAGGGATGCACCCTTGAAGTACAACATTATGGAAAAGTAGGCCTATGCCCTGGTAAAGGCCTTAAAATACTTTAGGGTGTACATTCTGCATTCTCACACCATTTCTTATGTGCCAAATATAGTGGTCAAAGATATCTTGTCCCAAGACCCTGATGGGAAAAGGGGCAAATGGATTGCTACTATCTTAGAATATGACCTTGAGATAAAGCCCACCAAACTGATCAAAGGTCAAGGCCTGGCCCAATTAATGGCTGAATCTAACCTGTAGGCCCTTGACATTAACATGATAAATGCCGATGAGCAGGAAGGATTGCCCCACCCAACTGTTGAGGAGAAGTTTCAGAACTCTCCTTGGTATTCCGATATCCTTTATGTGCTCACCAATCTCAATGCCCCTCTAGAACTGTCCAAAACTAAGGCCAGATTCATAAAACTGAAAGCTAGAAACTACTGCATTTTGAATGAAAACTTATATTGGAAAAACCCAAACGGCCTATTGCTGAAATGTTTGCCTGAACCTGAAGCTGAAAGAATTAAACAAGAATTCCATGCTGGGGAGTGTGGAGGCCACTTGAGTTGGAAAGCCACTGCTAACAAGATACTCAGGGCTGGCTATTATTGGCCCACTCTCTTCAATGATGTCCATAAAATGGTAACTGCCTATCATAAATGCCAAATCTTTGAAGGCAGAAGAAAGCTCCTCCCCTTCATTTTACAACCCATCACTGTAGAAGGTCCCTTCATGCAATGGGGCCTAGACTTTATTGGAGAAATACACCCTGCTTCTTCTGGACAACACAAATGGATCCTAACAGCCACAGACTACTTCACCAAATGGATAGAGGCTATACCCACTAGGAATGCCACTGATTTTTTCATCATTAGGTTCCTAGAAGACTTCATCCTATCTCGGTTTGGTTGTCCAAGAAAAATAATCATTGACAATGCTGTTGCTTTTGGATCCAAGAGAATGGTTGATTTCTGTCACAGGTATGGAATATCACTTGGTCATTCAACTGCCTATTACCCTCAAGGTAATGGACTAGCTGAATCTTCAAACAAAATCCTAGTGAACATCATCAAGAAGTTGTTAGAAGAGAACAAGAAGTCATGGCATAAGAAGTTGGTGCACGCCTTATGGGCTGACAGGCTTACAACGAAGAAGTCCATTGGTATGTCACCATTCCAGCTCGTTTACAGAGCAGAAGCAGTTTTTCCTACCAGCCTTGGAGTGCCAGTGATTAAGCTTGTTCAGGAGATCCAGATAGAGGAAGACAGTATGGTGAGAAGAATTAATGAAACAATCCATCTTCAGCAAACGAGGGAGCAGGTTTATAGCAGAGCTGTCAGAGTTTAGGAAAACATAAAGAGGCAGTTTGACAAAAGAGCCAAAGCTTCAGATTTCAAAGTTGGGGACAAGGTTCTGAAATGGGATTCAAGGAGAGAGGACAAAGGTAAACATGGCAAGTTTGATAGTTTGTGGCAAGGTCCATATATTATCCAAGCCTCTGTGGGTCCTAATGCATTTTTCTTACAAGAACTTGATGGTACAGAGCTATTTGGGGGTCCTGTCAATGGCAGGATGCTCAAACATTACTTCTGCTGATTTTCATTTGCAGTTTCCATCTCCATTTGTACATACCATTGTAGTTTTACTTTCAAGAAAATAGAGAAAAGGTTTCAAAAAAAAAAAAAAAAACATAGAGAAAGGAGAGGTTCAGACATGCTCAAAACATGAACCTCTGAGGCGCAAAAGATTGGCTCTGATAAGCCCATGCATTTTCCTGAGTAAGGGCCTACTCCAGACCAATTGGACGAGCAAGACATGTATGATGAACTTGGTCTGGAGTTTGCTCTTGCTCATAAAAATTCTCAAGATGGGGCTCACGAAGATATCCCACCTCAGTATCAGTCCATACAGGAAGTAAATAAGCTGGTCCTAACACGCTCAAAACTTGGACCAACAAAGGGAAAAGAAGAATCAGCTCTAACATGCCTAAAACCAGAGCTGAGAGGCAAAAGAAGTGACTCTAACAAGCTCAAAACTTGAGTCACAAAAAGAAGAAGGATGCTGCAAGTTTCACGTTTTAAGCCTTCAAAGTTTTGTTTCAATGTTCAGCATTTCAATGCACATCAAGTCAAACAGTTTAATCCTGGCTTGGTTGTTTTTCAATTGCTGTCTTAGAATATAGTGAAGAAACCTGTTGGACAGTTTAATCCCAACAGGTAGTAGATTAGGTAGAGAATCAAATGAGACCAACAGCCTAACCTGGTCTCATGGAGTAATAAGGGTAGTTTTAGAATAGGTTTGTCTCATGTTTTCATGAATAAATGATGTAAAGGGTCTGCTAGTTCAAATGCACCCAAAGGGAAAAACGTTAGGACTGTAGTATGGGTAGGTAGTTCGGTTGGGAGAATTTTTCCTGCTGATGAATGTCTTCATATTGTGGCAGCTGATCTAAAGAAAATGATGTGCTAAGCAGCAGGCATCTGGCCTACTCCAAAGATCATTTCTGGTTTCTTGACTCCTTCAAGAAGAAGCCATCCCCATGTGCAGCCATTGTTAGCCCCCCTATGAAATTCTTGACAAGCAAGCTGGGGGCTAGATTGTTTTGGAGCCTTCAAGGAATGCCTTTCCCCTAAAAATCCATCCTCCTTGAAGTCTCTTTGTGCTATGCTTAAAACAGTTTCCCCCTGCTGATCCATTTCCCAAAGGGGCTGTTTTCCCCCTTATATCCCTGCAAATGCCCTCATTTTAATCCCTTTCCCCCTTGTCAAAGTCCCCTTGTTTCCTCTATTTCTCCTATAAATCCCCAAAAATCCCCTTCAAATTCTACTCATGTCCCTGGTTTAGCCTAATTCGCTATTTATCCTCCTATCGTTACCCTTATAAGGCTTCAAAATGCATTAAAAAGGCTTAAAAACCCACTCTGAACCTTATATCAGGCCTAGCCCCTCTTCTGATAGCCCCGCGCCTTTTCCTCCATGTGATCCCGTGCTGAAACCACCCGCGAAGTCCAAAAGGCGCTTACCTTTGTTGTTCATTAGGCGCGATGTCAGCCGTCGATCGTGGCCCCGTAGCCCTCCGTGTTTTCCCCATTCATCCCTCTGAACACGCCATCGCCGTCCGCTCATCAGCCAGATCAACGGTCTGGGATGCGCTTGTCCTTGTGGTCCTCGCCGCGCAATAGCCATAAAACAACCTGGTTTATCTCGCACCGCTTACGCGCTGTGGGTGGTTTTCCCCGAGCGCCCAACGATTCCATTCGTCGTCCGACACGTGTCCTTGTGTATGATTTCCAAACCGCCGTCCCCACCCGTTAACTCCATCCATCGCGCATTATTTTCTAAACACGGATGCCCAGCGAAATTGCCGTATACTGTCCGATCTGGAGCAGGCCATCCGATGGTTATCACTCATCCAAGATGCACGAAGTTTAATATAATTGCACACGCGATAGCTCATGCCATGGCCCGCCGTTCGTCGTCCTCCGCCGCTGATCCCGCCACGATCGACGGTCCCGATTTGTTCGCCTGCCGCTGAATTTTCCACCATCGCCCGGTTCCGCCACGTCATCTCCACGTGCACCCTCCGTACAATCTCCCATTCCATTGCATATATTAGTTCTTTTTCGCGTTTTTTAACATTTTCCATGTATATTTTCTCTGCAGACCGCCACCATCCACTAGAGCACGTTTCTCCATTCTTTCTGCAATTTTCTTCGTTGTATCGTCATCTACACGACCTTTCTCTACTTCCACATCATCCGCCACCCCATCCATTTTTTTCTTCACAGTTTTCATGTTTTGCAGGGTTGTAAATGATAAAATACTGCCATAATGCGCAGCCTCTGTTATAGTGACAGAGAAATCAGGGAAGATCATATACAGTGGTTGAATTTATGAGCAATGACCTGGGAAGGTGAAGACATGACATTCATTAAAGAGAACAGGGTTTAAACTCCGTGGAGAACCTACCGGCACCATTAAAGCTTGAAATGCACGGACAGAGGCAGAGATGAAGCAACAGAATGTTTCAGTACAAAGCAGAGAGATTAAGGCACACCAATGAGAAGCTTAAGCCTTAAATCAGTGGTTTAAGAGGAAAAGCACCAGTTTGAAGACCCTGAGGATCGATCAAAAGGTCCTAAACACAAGTAAAAGGTAATATCAAGGTTTATTCATCAGCAGAATGTTTTTCTTCATCAAGTACAGGGCGTCCATACAACTTTTATTATGCACAATGTCCCTGAAGGAATTTCCACCCTGACAACAGTCCAAAACCACCAGAGCATTTATATGGCAGGATTCTCAGTAGTTTATTTTATTTTTGTTCAAATCACCAAGAGTACCACAGCCGAAACACGTCAAAGTCATATCCAAAAGAAGATCACTCTTTCATAAAGAGGAGACAGAGGTTAAATACTCAGCATTCAAACATAATGGGCTTCAGCCCTCGTTCTTTTCAAGGGTTTAATACAGCATTTAGTGTTCACCCACCTCCTCAGTCGATCTTCTGTTCATCCTCTGCTATAAAACACAGAAGGAAATTATTGTAAGCGTTGTTGATGAGATATCAAAGAAATGCAAGCATTTTCATCTTGAGACAAGTTATCTGTGTAATATTTTAAGATAGGCTGAGATTTGATGTATTCAGACTGAATGTTCAAGCTGTGGGCAATGATGTACTTGATTGGTGTTGTTTTTACTATGACAAGCATATTTCTGTGGATCCTGATCTAAAGCAGTTGGTGATGTTTTCCTATCTCTGTGTTTAATTTCATTTCATTCCATTTCTACAGGCTCGCATCAAAAGTTTGGCATAAGATTTACCCTTGATAGGTACCTTATGTTGCTGCTCTCCCAGCCTTTTATGTTTTCTGCTTATATGTGTATTTGAATATTGATTTCAATTGATTTAACCAGTGTAGTGGATGTTATTGCCTGCTCTCTGATGTATGAATTGATGAAATCTATGTTTAAATGTTCTTGCTAGGATTTAGTTGGATGAGTTGAGAACACTGGGAGGTCTAGAACCCTGTCTCTGCCTCACTAGGATCTTCCCATCCTAATTAAGCCTTTCTAAGATCCCTTGTATTGCCTCTGATTTTGTCCAAGCAGGTCTGGAGTTAAATGACCTCTGACCCGATCTATAGACATAATTGGATGGTTCTTCTCCTTTCATTTTCAGTCCTTAATGTCCCATTCCAACTATCATCTTTAAGATCCAAATGCTCTAGATGACCAGCCCAACCGAAAGCTTGCACATTGAATACAAGTAAATCCTTTCTTGACTCCATTTCCCAATGGCCTTGATGTTATCTGAGTTATCTATCTTTGCCTAATTTACTCTTTGCTCATCCTTGTCTCATATTGGACCCTTCTTTCCTGGTTCCCAACAACCAGACATAAACAATCAAACAAACAAACCCTGTGTTTCATACCTAGCCTAATACCTTATTGTGAGCTTCAAAGACAAACACCTTTGACAATCATAGAGAGATCCCTCTCTGGACCTAGGAGAGCTAGATCCTAAGGTCTGAAAGTGGTTCTATGTTGTCTCATCTTTTGGTCTTGCCAACCTGGCCAAAACATGGGAACCCCAAAATGAAGGATTGAATTATAGTTCAACATATGTTATCCTCCTCAAGCTTGTTAAAAAAAATAAAGAGGTACTAGTCGACAAATGACCGGGGAAAATTTGGGAAAGTGAACAAAAATTTTACGGTAGCAGATCACTCTTGAACATGATACTTCACTCCATCATTGTGGCTTTTGGGTTGGGTAATCTTCTTGATGATTCATTCATACCTATGGTTCATCATACCTTCAAGGCTACCAACTCATCTTCGTGTCGCCAATATGTTCAAGAGAAGTCATCAAGTGAATACTCATCCTTCTGCAATACTCAAAAACCTTCATTTTCATGAAAGTCATCCCTAAACATTGCTATATCAAGTCATATTTTGTCTTTGAAATTAGTAACTACTGTTTTGCGATAAAGTGGCTTCCTGTCGAAATAAAATCATCATCCAGGAAGTTTACTTAGAAACAAAATCTTCCAGTACCATGAGGCTTGTTACAACATCGACAAGATCCTCGCTTTCGTACCTTTGAACAAAAGATTTTGTTTGGCGTTCGACATCAAATCATCTATTCACACCTTACAAACCGACTGTAGTACCTTGATAGCCATTAACATCAATGGTGGTTCTATCACATTTGCTAAAAACTCACATCATTGGCTGGTAATCAAACGATGTCTTACGATGTTCGAATACAAATCATATATTCGCATGGCTAGACTTGTACCTGAACGATCGAGTGTGTTGTGGAAAATTTTGTCACCCCTAGAGACAGTCTAGAGTTGCCATAGACCAGTGCCTAGGACATCTTAATATAGCAAGGAGCTCATCATATAACTTGGG